>JAJMSP010000187.1:0-67554 GCA_030558495.1 Pichia insulana
AAACAGAAACAATCGAAATAAATCCAAAATGTTTCAAGGATACATACGAAATCCACTCTGTTAATGAATTGGCAAATATTTTGGATTGTTCTGTCATTTCTGGAAGTGTCCATATCAGCGATTTTGATGTTGAAACATTATATCTTGGCCATATTAGTGAAATCAAAGGTGATTTGACAGTTAAAAATTCCAGTGCATTGATTAGGCTGGATGCTCCCAGCTTGGGTTTAGTTGGCGGAAAGCTTGAGCTTAATACACTCAATTCGTTGACATCACTATCCTTTCCAAAACTTGAGACAGTTGAAACTCTCAAATGGCAAGTTTTACCCATTTTAACATTTGTAAACTTAGACAAGGGGATCAAAAATATCAACTCAGTTATCATGTCAGATACATCTTTGACAGGATTTGGGGGTTTCAATGTTGAGACATTGAAAACTTTAAATATCAATAATAATAGATTCTTGGAAAGAATTGAATCAACCGTTGCAGAAGTCACAGAAAATTTATTGATAGCAGCAAATGCAAACAATTTAAAAGTAGCATTACCTAACCTTGCTTGGACTAAATATATGACAGTAAAAGATATTGAATCTCTTGATCTAGAGAGTCTACAAGTTGTGGAAAAAAGTGCTGACTTTAGCCACAATAGATTTAAAAAGCTTAATCTTCCTAATTTAAAGTCAACTGGCCATACTTTGAGTATTCTCAAAAACAAGAACCTTGAGGAAGTAAACTTTGACAAATTGTCTGAAGTTGGAGGAGGGTTAATGATTATTGATAACGAAAAGCTGAAAACTCTCGATTTTTTCCCTTCTTTAAAATCTGTAGGGGGAGCAATTGAGTTTCACGGTGATATTGTTAGTAATCATTTTGACAGCTTAAAAATTATTAAAGGAAGTGCTATCATGAAATCTTCTTCCGAGATATTTGATTGCAGCGATTGGATGAAGAATGAAGTTGCAAAGGTTGTAAGAGGCGGTAAGGTGGAATGCGGTTCTGGAAAATCTTCAACAACAGAGGTATTATTGGTTGATGAAGATGGTGAAAGTACTCAAGGGGAACCTGGAATCAATGATAAGAGCGACAACATTACTTTTAATGATCAGCTATCCAGATTTAAGAATGTTGGGTCTTACAGCTATTCCTCCAGCTATACCTTAGTTGTTGTAACTTATCTCTTAGGGATACTTTTACAACTACTTTAAAAAACCCAATACTTTGTAGCAGTAATAAAGATATAGTTTCAAACCGAGAGATACTGGTACATGTTGAACGTTGAAATTTTTCTTTACTCAAAATTTGTTAAACTGAGGTTAAAATTTAGGAACAGATTGAATTTTAAAATCGGCTCACTATTCTCAAATCATATCGTCAAAGTATAGAAGCAACCCCAGATTTCAAGTTAACAACAAATCATGTTATATAATTGTAAACTCTACACTTTCAATAGTTAGAAAAATTACCAAGCAAGCACATAATAGAATTCGTAACGTTACTTGAAATTTTTCTGTATAGCGGCAATAGAGTTCAGACAAGCTTAATCTGGTGGCAGAATTGATTGTTTGAAACCATTTAGTAGTGATTTTTCATAAAGAATAGTCAAAAACGTTCTATGCTCCAATTTTTACATAAGCCAAAAATGTTGGTTAAGCTATATTAGCCATTTCTTTCTTGTCTATTAATCAGCGAACCGGGAAAACTCTATCAGCCGAATTTAGTAACACTCTTTTATTGTCAAAATTATAGTGGCCACACTTGTGCTACAATCAATTATACCTAAATGCAATTCAACACAAGCTTCCATTTGACTGGTGAAAACTCAACAGGTGCATTCTTAAATGATGATTCAAGGGCTTATGCACCCAACCAATCTTATCGGCAAAATGCAAACAATTTTTACAACATGACTTTCAATTCTAATGCCTTTCCCAACCAAACACATGATAGTTCAGGGCAAAATTCATCATACCAATGGACCAATAAAGGTCCTCAATCTCAGGTTGAGTTTGAGGATGAGTTTATATCTACTAGTGTTCGAAGTAAGGGCGACAACCTCAACTATTTTTCTTTAATACAACCAAACAACTATTCTTCTAATTATACAGAGGACATCGCGTTATCACACTTTCGAAACCGTGAAACGGCACCTCATTTCAACTATGCCGCAGAAGAGAAATACATACCTGCCTCAAACCTTGAGGGACCCACAACTACATTTCTTCAAACACAAAAGTTTCAACCCCTAAAGCCTGACTCTCATAGTAGTCATGAACATAATAGCCCGACTGAGAGTCAGTCATTTGAAAAGCAACTACTGAATACTGCTAGCTTCTACTCTCAATATCCTTTGAGGCGAGTCGCATCGATTATAGAAAATCTTGATAAAGAGATCGAAAAAGCTATTCAATCTGGAAAATCCAAGGAGCTGAAAAACCTTCAACTGGAGAAAAAAAAGCATCAGCACCTATTTGCCTTGGTTTTGCTTTTTCAGACGTTCAGAATATCGCCTGATTCTGTATGTCCAAGAAATATGGTTTATCTCAAATATGCCGAGGCATGTAAAGCAAATCGGCTCCAGCCCATCTGCAACGCTGCATTTGGAAAACTTGTAAAACTGTTCAACCCGAAAATTAAGACTAGAAGGTTGGGGATGCGAGGATGTAGCAAATATAACTACTGTGGCATTGAACCAATCTCTCAGGAAAACACATTATTAAAATGCTCCCCAGAAGTCAAAACAGTAAATACATCTGTGGGTATAGTAGGCCCAGAAAAAGCAAGCTTCATCGATTTACCAAACTTCTACTTTTTTTTGACTTCAGATAAATTGAGTCCACCTTTAATCACAGATGCTCTTGGAAATGCAGATGCACAAATTTTGGGAAAGTTTTATGATTTTGGCAAGCAAGCTATAGAAGATTTGAATCTTTGGCATTTAGAATCATTTGTACATAAGATGAAGACTTTTAATTTGCAGAGATTACTGGGTATGGATTTATATGAAAGATTAAATTCCAAATTCGATAACCATACAATACTACCAAAATTTACTGCAATTTACATCTACTTATGCATGAATGTATTAGAGATTATATACAACAAAGTATTGCTGAATCCTTTCCCGTCGATATTGGAAAACCTAGATTATTTAGAAAGAAGTTTTGCTTATTACTTTGAAAACCTTGATTTGAAAGATCAAGTTTTGAGAGATCAATATGAAATTGGTCAAAAATTCTTAGATACTCTCTCTAAAATTAGAAAAACATTTATGTTGTTCTACTTGTTTTTTAAGTGCTTTAAGGATGAGTTAGATCTCAACTTTTTTTTAGAACATTATACTTTTATTGATTATGAAGAACTTGTCAATAACAGTGGTTTTGACGAAGGGACAAAAAATGAATATCTTAACTTTTTGAAGAATATCAGATTCTGTGTCAGTTGCATTTGTTTTAATTCTGATGATCAAACATCTTCTGAGTTTCACTCCATGGGAAAAGCATCAACTCATTTGTCTCTGTGTATTCAGCGCCTAGTCGATACTTTGAGGTTTAAGGCTCCCACTGAATTGATTTTTCAAATGAATACAACCGGAATATTGATTCTGCAAGATATTTCAATCAGATTTCCGCCTGAACAGCATCAGAAATGGCTATATTTGATTGGATGGATAAATTCTTTTTTTACACTAACGGGGCAATTGGGAAGTTTCAAAATACATCGAAAATATTAAGTTTGTTGCCTTCCTCCTATTATGATATGTTTTGTCTAACTATTCGTTTTTTTTTAATTCTTAGATTCTAGAATGGATTTAGAAACGTATAAAAAATATCTTGACATAACGGACTATCTTGCTGAGAATAAAACTAAGCCATTTCCTTTTTTTCAAACCTTCATTGAAAGCAAATTGAACAATGTTAAATATTCACAATTCTTAGATAATGAAGATCAATTTATGTCATCGTATTTTATTCGGTTAAAAAGGCCCTTGAAGAAGAATTCAAAAGAAAGGGGGTTGAAGTTGTGCATGATTAATGAGAGTGTTTTTACAGAAAAAAGTATGGAGGCTGGGATGACAATCACTAAAATAACTCCTTTATTAAAGGTCATCAGCTTCAGTAATAATTACTGTTGCGAATGCGGGAAATGTTTAATCGATCTTGAAAATGCAGTAATAAAGTTAAAGGATACCAAACCAAGCAATAACTCTGAAAAGATTGATATAAGAGAGTGTTTGAGTTGTAAACTTAGAGTATTTTGCAGTGAAGAATGCAAAATAGCGGCTAATTTAAAATGGCATAACCTTGAATGCATATTTCTTCAATACTTGCAAACAACATTGATAACACAGCAACAAGGGGTTGATTGCTTTGAACTGCTCAATAATTCGTACGAAAAGTCAATTTTGCTTTTTTTAACTTCTTTCAGATTGCTTCTACTTTTAGGGGATGAAACTGAAATTGACGTTCAATTGATTGCTAGCCTGACCGATCATTTTGAAATATATGAGAATTTCATCGACAATGAATCTACAAACATTCAACAAAATAATCTTTACACTTTAGCCAAAACCTTTGGTCTTCTTGTTCAAGGCTTTTTTGCGGCCGAACAAAAGAAGGCTGAACTGATAAAAGGTGGTCTGAGTAATTTGAACGAAAAGGGGTTGGCAAGACTATTCCTGGTAGTTTTTGTTAATGTTTCAACTTTAATGAACTGTTTAAATAATGATATTGGATTGATGTTTGATCCGGCGTTTTCAATGATTAATCACTCTTGTGACCCCAATTGTACAATTGTGTGGAATGATCAATGCAGAATGAATATTAAATTGACAAAACAACTAAAACCTGGCGATGAACTTTTAATGAATTATATTCCTATCTATATGCCTAAGGAAATGCGTCAGGTACAATTGAGAGATTCTTTCTTTTTTCAATGCGAATGTGAAAAATGCAGAATTACTGATAAAAAGTTTGATAGAATGCTACCACTTCAGTGTAGGTACTGTGGTCAACATAACAGGGGATTTCTTTTGAAGAACTTTGAAATAACTGACAGTTTACCGAATATGGATAAAAAAATCATATGTACAAATTGTGAATCTGTCATTGAAGCAGAAGTTGTATTCACAATGTATTTACACATAATGAAATTTTTCAGAGAAATAAATCCCTCTTTGAAAGAAATTGAAATGCTAGCATATTGGAATATCACAATGGAAAACGTTGCTAACATTAAGCCTGCTCTTCTGAACAAGGGAATTTTACTATGGAAGAACTGTTTTCAAATTGTGTCATTGAAATCATGGCCAATGAGTATGTTAGCAAGTTTAGTGAAAACCCAGCAACATATAAAAGATCCATATTCATTAAGTACTCTGAGACTGACCTATTTAAGCGGATTTTTAATTGAAAGTATGCTGGAAAAGGGCTCTGTTTTCAAAACTAATATTGGATCCTCTATTTATGATCTCGCTGTATCTACAGCAGACTTTTTGTTTGATCAATATTTGCTATATCGCCGTGAAATTGATGAGACAATTCTTTCTGTGGTTGGTTGGGGTGCGTTTTCATTATGCATACTTTCTTTCAAACATCTTTCAGTCAGATTTGACAATGAGAACAAGAAAAGAAAATTAGGTTATGAGTGTAAAATAGAAAAAGCCCAACATGATATGATTCAGTTGTCTGGTGAAGTACTGTTTTTGTTCAATCATTTGGGTAAAATTACAGATGGTGTAGTTTACAACAATAACATATTTGCCAAACACATTACTAATTTCGAAACTTACATGGATTGCGGATATAAATCACAGCTAAAATCCTTGCTTATACCCTTAGACAAATCCGATTATGCGAGGTTCAAACTTATTGAAACATCTTCGGATGAGAGTACAATTGACGGTCTGAATCTTTCTACAATCTGTCTAAGGGAGCTTCAAATATCAACTACTGAAACTCGTGACTCTGCGCCTCCGGTGCTACTCAAAAAGCCAAGATGGATTAACGAATTGTGATTGACCAAAATTGTAGATGCATGAACAAAATTTGCGCGAAGTTCTTTTCTTTAATTTGATTTTGTAATTAGTGAAATTTTGTAGCGAATTGCTAATTTTTTGATGTCAAAGCTAATATTCTGACCAGCTGGTGGTCTCAGGTGAGAAAGTCAACATTGTTTTGAATAAGCTTTTTCTCTGCATCGATTTTTATCTTTTCATTCATTTTGTGTTTTACCACACCACAAAACTGTGCAACAAATGGATATTAACACAGGTATCGCTGGCGATACAGTGGATTTAACCAGTAAAGATTTGTTTCTTCTGACCACAATTACTAAAGATCATTTACCAGACATACTTGGAGACCAATCGTCATCGGGGTTGCTTCTACAACATGAAAGTGCAACAATTTCGAACACCACACACCTATCAGAAGGACGAGGGAATCATCCTGTAACAGTTTTTACTGTTAATCACCAAGGGATAAACAAACCCTCTGTTACTTTTATAGCACCAACCATAACAACAAATTCTTTACCGACTGGCTTGTCTAATGCCACATTTCCATATTCTTTTCCTTTGAGAAATACTTCTTATGATACTACTAGCTCGCAATATACATATTCCAATAGCACCCATGTTTCTGTTTTTTCAGATGTTGATTCCATATCCCCAAAATCAACACTGACGTCATTATCTGAAAGATCTAAATCATCCACTATGTCCACTTCAACATCTTCCACAACTTCGACAACTTCAGAATCTATAGGGACTGTAACAATCACTGAATATCTAGAAGAAGTAACTTATACTCAAGCGTATGTTATCACTGATTCAAGGACTACTTTCTCAACAGCATTTTTAGCAACAACAAGCTTTTATATAAACTCTTTGACTTCAACATATTCAATTTCACCTGCTGCGATTACAACAGACGTTAATGCATTAAAATCAAGACTTGATTTGGAAGGATTGTTTGAAGATCATGGATTGAGTAAAGGAGCCGTAGCAGGAATAACTGTTGGTGGAATACTGGCTTTTTTTTGCCTTGTTGGATTTTTCACATATTTCCTTCTTAGGAAACGAAAGAGCAATAAGTTTGAAAGTATTATAAGTGCTAAAGATGATTATGACATTGAGCGAAATCATCTAGAGTTTTCAAGTGACGCTGATAATAACGTTTTCAAAGATAACAAAAGTACTTTGAAACCAGCACCACCCATTCCCAATCGAGATCGAAAACCACAAATTTGTTTTCCGGATGAAACTGTTATTTCAGAAGAAGATGATCTTGGATTGTTTGATATGAAGAGTACATTGAACTCTATAGCAAGCTATGATGTAAAACCAGCTCCAATTCCGCTTCCTAAACTTAGAAAAAATCGTGGTTTGAATGCTATAAATAAATTGAATCACACGATACCCGACGTACCTTCAACACCAGTTTCACGAATGGCATGTGATAGAACTATGGGTGTTTTGTACGAGTCTCCAAATGAGCATCCTATTTGGGACGAATATGACTCTGAGAAAGTCCCCGGATTATTGATCAACGATACCATTACATCGCCTATCAGAAGCTCATCTCAAGAAAATAACAATCATACAATGAACAATGATAGTGATAACGAGGAATATGATTTTTTCAAAAACAGTATGCATGTTCCACGTGTTAGATCAGGCAGTGGAGCTACCCGTTATGAATATCTTTCAAGCAACGTGGAATCATTCAAGCAAGAATTACGTTTGTCTTCTCCTTTGAAGACTTGCTTTGATGTGGATGATATTACAGTTACTAGTCAAAAGAATAAGCCACCTCCAGTACCAGCACCAAGAAAATCTGCTAAATAGATATTCTCAAGAGTTTATAAATTTTCAATGGATTGAGATCGTTTTGAACGGCTTTTTGTATGCATGTATAATATCAAAGTGAATTTAAAAGCATTAAATAAAAAATAAAATATGGTAGATAGCTAGGAGATTGAATCAAAAAATGGAAAATTAAATACTTTCAAACTCTTCTCTTCAATGACATACTTGTCGATTTTATAAGTTTGCGAAGATTCCATAGATTCAAGGTATTTCCAACCAATTGAGTCGCCACATTGAGCACAGGATAGCAAGCCAATTGTATAAACTCCAGTTCTCATGGTTGTCTTAATTTCACAACATTCTCTTGCATTGATTACTTGTTTAACAAAATATGCTTTTCCATGGCTCCCCCAAAAATCTTTTGAAATAATATGAGATGAATGGAAAATGTCAGAGTAGCATATACTACAACGATATATCTTTGGGGCTTCCACTCCTTTACTAAAATAACTTTCGTATACTTTATCATCTGAATCTTCAACGTCATGAGATCCATCATCACTATTAGCAATATAATCATCTTCCTCTTCCTCCTCAGCCTCTTTCTCCTCCTCTTTATCCCCCTCCTCCTCTTCTGCTTCTTCGTCTTCTTCGTCTTCTTCCCAATCATAATCATCATCATCCTCATCATTCATAATTCTCAATGAAACATTTTCTTCTTCCTTTTTATCATCAATCTTTATAAAAGAACTCTCTACATCCATTTTCAAAGATGACTTGGAATTGGAGAGTAAAGAATTCGTATTGATTTCTTCACCACAAAGATCCACAAGTGTACTGGAATTAAAAGCGGCAGAATATTTAGACCAATCCAAAGCTTTTGAACTACTGCTAAATGTTTGCCCATAAATCAAAGAAATGGAACTCCTAAATACATTTCCTTTATCATTATTTGATGCAAAAGTAATGTTAAATCTGTTGCCACGAGTAACTGTTTGGGAAGGGTCGGTAAGTTGTTGCTTTTTCTCCACGTTGATTTTATTGCCCTTGATATCAAGAGAATCCATAACCACACGGCCCATTATCAATCTCTTCTAGCGGCTGTGTCTAATTGAGGTGTGTTAAGGTTTGTGAAAAGGCTCTCAACTGTCCATGGCATACAATAGTGGCTAATTCTTCTCAGCTCCGAAACTATACAGAGTCGGAGATAGATAGATAAGATTCTCGGAGGTAAGCTCGGACCTCCCCTCCCCAAAAAACTGGTGCACTGAAGCTTTTTGCGTCTCAAAGTTTTTTTTTTCATTCGTGAAGATTTGGGTATGTCGAGATTTAGAAATGATCACCAGCTAAGTACAATACCAACCAAGGGAAACCTGTTCTGACGGACTCAATAGACAGACTGGATTACTCAGAAGCATGGCTTTTCTACTACAGCGTTTAGCATGCGCCAAATTTGGTGTCATGTCAACTTCTGCAAGGTTCACTAAACTGAACAGTACTAATTTGATTAGATGTATGGCAACCAAAAATACAGATTCCCTGTTCAGTGACCTCACTGCATCAGCCGAGAATCAGAAGGTTTCAAATAATAATGTTGCAGTTGCAGAAGAATCAGATGCTGGCGCAATTCAATACATTCAACCAGAAGCTGATGAAAAATTACAAAAATTTCTTAATCCAACACCATATTTAACAGTCAACGCATTGTTAACTCCATTAAAGAGGGATATTTACAAAGAGAATGTACGTGTTAATGGATTCTTCAAAAACAATGATACAGTCACATTGAAAGATGGAAATTCTTATACACTAAACCTCAGCTCAAAGGAAATTGAAGCTTTAGAACCATCAATTTTTCTAAGATCTTGGAGAATCAAATCGTCAGTTAAGAAAACAAATATTGTATTAAGAGCATTGAAAGATTTACCCTTAAAAAAAGCTATAACGCAACTTCACTTTATGGAAAAAAAAGTTGCCAGAGATTTAGTTGAAATGTTAGAGCGTGGTATGAAAGATGCTGAAAAAATGAGATACAATATTGATGACTTGTATATTTCAGAATCTTGGGTTCATACAGATGGTAATTGGATGAAGAGAGTTGATTGTAAAGGTAGAGGTAGAGCGGGTGTTATGACATACAAGTGGGTTAGTGTTAGATTTCTTTTGAAAACAAGTCAAACTAAAAAGAGATTAGCATATTTGGAAAAACAAAGAGATCAAAATAAAACTGTAAGTTCCTTTGTGTCACAAGGTAAGATAAGAGGAGGTGCACCAGGTTACTACAAATGGTAGATCAAACCACTCTTGTATATAGAATTTAACAAAACATAAAATTTAAAACTTTGTGTTATATTGAGTTTATAAATGAAAAAAAATGTAATATATAATAAACAACATAACATGATCAACTAGCTTGGTAGGTAGATAATTCAACTCTAAGTTGAAAGAATGAATAGTTTGGATTGATATGGAAATAAGGCTAAAGTAATCAGCATAATCAGTCAGAAATTTAATCTTCGTAACCTTGAGGATGTTTTCTTGGAGTGTTTGGGATTGGGTAGCCATCTAATGGTAATGGTTCTGCATCTGCATACAGAAACTTTCTTCTAAGTGGTGTAACTCCAAATAAAAATACAGGTCCCATAAATGCAATGAAACCAGAATAAAACAAATGTGGCTTATTGTGTGCTTGATAACGTAACCATCTGATTGGTTCTTTAAAATAGATTGGGTATGACATTGTACTTTGGTGTTGGCAGGCTACTTCACTAGACTTATTAAGCTCGCTTGTTTCGTTTCTCAACCTTTTCATTGGTATGAAACCAAATCCTGTTTTTCAGCTCATGCATGCACACAAATTTCTCTGAAGAAGTCGATCGACTTGGCCTTCCAAGCAAACTATTGCTCTCTTCTTAAGTAAGAGCATAACTCCTTATAATGGCAAGTATAGAAAGATATAGTCATTTCAAACATAGTCGAAGCGATAGAAGGAACCTTCGTAGGCCTAATGGAGCCCAAAAGCAAACAACCGATCCAATACCGATCAATTTAAAGCCCTCTGGAATTTTAACTAAATACCTGAATCAAACGTCAAATCCTACAACAAATACGGCTAATAAATACAGCCCTCCAGATGATGCAATCATTCCCACTTCTTCTAATTGTTCCTTTCACTTGTTTAAATATAACAGAGATACTGACGTACAAGTAGAAATTCCTTTATATAATTTCAAATCTTACTTTATTTTAGGGAGAGATGAAGAGCAATGTGATATCACAATTCTTGAAGAAACCGAAGATGGCGATCTTGTGAGTAAGCAACATGCAGTACTTCAGTTCAGGAAAGGAAATAATGGTTCATCATCTGTCAAGTGTTTTCTACTTGACTTAGGATCTACAAATGGAACTTTTTTAAACGAATCTATAGAGGAACTACCAAAGAAAAGATTTATTCAATTAAAAGATAAAGACTACTTTTGTTTGGGTGATCCAGAAAGTGTTTTAGAATTCATGATTATTGAGGATAACTAAAATTTCATAAATTTCAATCAGTTTAATTTCTAATTTTAAAGTTTAAAGTTCAAAGTTTATCTGTACCCTTTACTTTACCAGAACCGATGTCCATTTTTGCACTCTTTGAACCAAATTGAATTGCTCGTTTGGGTTCTTCTGCTACGAATTCTAGTCCCATTTCAAGAGCTAAATCTCTTAGAGCTTTCTTTCTTATAATATTCCCTGATTCAGGATCAAAGTAAAGTTTCAAATCAATTGGCACATTTTCTACTATCCAACAAACAAGACTATCGTCCAGAAATGGATATCTTACCTCTTTATTCCATGATGAAATCACTTTATCATCTCTAGTTAGATTTCTTTCCCAGATTCTATCCAAATCACATTGAAGTTCATCTCTAAGTTCCTCTATCAGAGATTTCAAGTCATATACTGTTGTATCAATTAAAGGTTTATTTTTTAGCTTTCGTTTTATCTGATTGCTAATACCAGTAAAAATCCTTTCATGCCTTGTATATCCTCCAAAAAGCTCATCAGCGCCTAATCCACTCAATAAAACTCTACAATTGCTATCACCTTTTTGTGTATCACTGTTTTTTCCACTTGCTGCAAAATAAAATGCGATAGCAATGGATAAATCCATCTCAGTATCGTTTGGATAAATTAATTTAATCACACGTTCCTTTTCAGCTAAGTATTGCTCATAAGAGATGTTAACCTTTACAAGATTGAAACGAACATTTCTCTTACTGTACCGTTCGTTCAACATCCTGGAATTTTTTATGGCAAGGATTCTATCTGGTGTTTCATCGTAGCTTAATTTTGCACGGGGATTGCTGAATGAGACATTCAATAGGTCAACTGTTGTGTTTTCATCTAAAATTTCTCCACAAAATCCAGCAAGTAGAGTGCAATCAATACCTCCACTATATAAAATTGCAACCTTGCTATTACTATCTGATGAATTATATGGAAAGATTGTAGAAAGCCTTTTCTTAACAGCAATGAACAAACGATTGTATAATTCTTCAATAATCGAATCATCATGGGTATTATCTCGTAGTTTATTCTTCACTATAGGAATTTTGGGAAGTTCTGGATGATTTTCAAAGTTCATTACTGAAATACTCTTATTCTTCATGTCGAAGCAGTAAATGCAAGCATTCGAACATTCTATAAATTCATGTCGATCTTGTGAGTCCCATGGCGGACAACTACTAACATATAGTTCACCGTTAACAAGAGAATAGCATAAAGATTTTCTTCCAATAATATCCTTACCAAAATAAATTATTTTAGTAACTTTATCTATAACAGTGTAAGAAAACTCACCATTTAATCTACCTATACTTTTAACAATATCTTCGTTCTTCATCAAAACCTTGTGAAAAAATTCTACATCATTTGTTTTGATCTCTTCGTTGTACAACTCCCCATTGAACTGAATAATGAACCTTTCATCGTGAAGTGGCTGTTTAGCTAGGGGTTGGCGTAATGATAACACAGATGAATAAAGCTCAATTTGATATTCTTTTAGAACAATATGATGTTCAAAATCTCTTCCTCTCTCTCGAATAATTGGGATCAAAGTTTGAAAAAGACTGTCAGAAACAATTTCTTTGTCCTGTTTTATATGTATGTCGTCATTATAATGAAGTAATATGCCACACATGTGTGTGAAATGAATGCCATATTAGAGACGATTTTTTACATTAATGATGTTGAGGAGGTGAAAAAAAAACTTAGGCTTGAAGATAAATTTGTTCCGTTTACATGTCTTACATTAATGCTACAGTAACATATTACAACTATCAAAGAAAAACTCACCTAATTCAAAGAAGACAAAATTTGGTTTGTTATTCTAACAAACTCTGAATGAAACTGATCAAGCACAGAAGGATCACATGTTCTCATTACCAAGTTAGCGCCTGTAGATGAGCTAATAACATTAACGCTGAACATCTGTGGTGGTTGATCAAACCATACATTGACGATGTGGGTGCTACTTTGAGGAGATATGACACCTAAGTTTGACACCTCCAAATTACCTATTTCCTTATTCTCGATCTTATCCATGACAAACTTTTTAGGATCAACAAATTTTAGTAAACCAACCAATCTACGAGAAAATGGAATTTGATTATGTATTTTGTTGTGCACATAGCTAACTAGATTCCAATTTAAACCATCGCCCAATTGAAGTTTATTTACTGAAGGAACTTCAACTTCAACAGCACTCATATAAAGGCCAAAAACATTTGCAAAATTCGATGAAAATTCTTTACCTTTATCTTCGTTTATAAAGTTCCTAATATCGACGGGAATGTCTATCTTTGAATCTTCATTTGTTTTTATTATTTTTCCCAAGCTCATTTGACTGATAGTAGCTATAAGAGATGTTAATTTTACACCATTCTCTGTACAAACTTTTAGCAAACGTTTCAAATCATAGGTGTGTATGTGAAAAACTTTACATCTACTTCCAATATGATCAATAATCAAATCAGTTGAGCTGAGGGTAAATCTTTTGTAGGATAATAACTTAGCGTATGGGTGTTGGTCGAACATGCGTCTAATGAATTTGGTGATAAATGAAGGGGCCAACATCATAAAGAATGTATACATCAAACTACCCCAAGTTGAAGAGTAATCAATAACCTGCGATGGAGATGGCATTATATTGTAAGGCTGAGAATTTGATCTTTGGAATACTATTGAATCAATACCTCTGTAATCTAGAATGGATTTTCCGTCTGGTGATGCAAGTGCTTTGGAGAACTCTTCGTGAAAGTATTTGCCAGATCCACCATCATAGAGAATGTGATCAAAATAAAACATAAGAAACTTCTTATTAATTACTTTTATCTTCCATACAACTTTATCTCCACTAAATTCAAAGGCATCGTTATGAAACTTGTTCAACATTACCTCGGGGTCATTCAAGCGATCATCTTCAATAAACTCAACTACATCTGCAAATAAAAGATTGTTAATCAAATATGCATCATCACCATTGTTTGAGATTGTAGTACAGAGTTGTGGGAATTTTCTCAACATTTGCTCGAGTGCATTGAAAACCGTATCTTCAGACAATAATAGGTTATATTCAGCAACTATTCTGCAATTTGTATAATACTTCAATTCTGTTCTCCAGAAATAATATTTTTCAAGGAAATCAAGGGGCCTAGAAAATGGCATTTTATGAGAAAATATTTGGTATCACCTTTGAAAGCTGTGCTATATGAAGAGATGCATAAGCATACATAGAAAATATGCAATTTGTTTTCAGCCTTCAAATTTGATATTCTCAAATCGACGTTTAGCTAGCGCCAAAAAACCAGTACAAACATTTGAACGGCTGTAGAGATAGATCACTCATATGCAATGTTAAGAATCAAATTGCACTTCTCATTCCAGATGAGTAGGGTGTTCTTGCTAAAAAAGCGTTAAATTGGTAAATCGCAAACTCATCCGCTTTTCCGGCACACGGGTTACTTCTGTAACCACCATTAAGCGACATGTTTATAAATCAAAATAGTCCTTCAAAATAAATGCCGTTAGTACCATGAAGATAAACAGCATAGAACTTTCCTGTTTTTAAGAACATCAAGTGAGCTAGAGTAGCTAGCTGATGGTTGGTTGGTTGGTTTATGCACACTAGTAATAATCTCGATTATCGCGACAGGCCCAACTTTAGCGTGCATGTTAGTCGACTTATATATATAATCAATTCACTTGTCTTCAGCTTGTTGGAATTCTAGAGACACTTACAGGAGTATAATACTATCAAAGAAAACAAAGTAATTGAGCCAAACCAATGTCTACTGGAAAAAAACTGCTTTTAATGGGTCGTTCAGGATCTGGTAAATCCTCAATGCGATCGATCATCTTTTCGAATTATTCTGCTTTCGATACTCGTAGATTAGGTGCAACAATAGATGTGGAACATTCTAATCTCCGGTTTTTAAATAATATGACACTTAATTTATGGGATTGTGGTGGTCAAGATGTTTTCATGGATAATTTTTTGAATAATACAACAGACAGCAACAATTCAAATTCAACTACGAACAATATCTTCAAAAAATGTGAAGTTTTGATCCATGTTTTTGATGTTGAAAGTAAGGAAGTGGCAAAAGATATTAATACTTTCAAAAGAGTTTTGCAAAACTTGAGCAAATTCTCCCCAAATGTCAAAATCTTCATTCTTATACATAAAATAGATTTGGTTCAGTCTAATAAGAGACAAGAGTTGTTTAAGCTAATGTACAACAATCTTAAAAACATTGCACATGATGAATATGGTTTCAATATAACTGGATTTGCAACATCCATATGGGATGAAAGTTTGTATAAAGCTTGGTCGTCAATCGTTTGTTCATTGATTCCAAATGTTGACCTTTACGAACAACACTTAGCTAAATTTAATCAGATCATTAACGCCAGAGAAATAATATTATTCGAGAAAACAACTTTTCTTGTGATTTCTTCCATTGATAGATATAAGTCAGTACAACAAAATGGCTCACATTTGCAATCAAGTATACAAGTAACAGAGACTTTAGATCCAAAGAGATTCGAAAAAATTTCCAATATTGTTAAAACTTATAAACAGAGCGTGAATAAGATAAGATCTAACTTTAAAAATTTAATTTTACATGGTAAAAACTCCTCAATTTATCTTGATATACTCACTACAAATATTTATATCATGATAATTATGGGGAAAAACCAAGGAAATGATCAGAATTATGAAGTTTGGAACGAAAGTTTAATTTTAGAAAACATTAGAATAGCTAGGAGCGTATTTGAGAAAATTGAAAACAAACCTGTCAAATAGTAATTGTTTGAACTTAAGATTTGGATTGATTCTGTAATTTTAATAATATATTAGACAAGAAGATGAAAAACATGGGAGATTATAAATAAAACTTTCTCTTGTCCTTTTCTAGTTCTGGTTTGTATTCCCATTCAATATCTTGTCTGATTCCCTTTTGAATTCTTCTCAGTTTTAAGGTGAACTGTGGCCCTAGTTCTTGCAAGCCAACTTTCTCTTCATTCCTGAAAACATAACGATGCATTCTGAAGAATATGTAATCTCTTTGATTGTGAAGTGTAACGACCTGTCTACCTTGAAACTCCGGCTTATGAGGGAATAGAGATTGGAATAGTCTACATACAGATTGACCAAGTCTAGTAGTGAAATTATTAAGAACTAATTCTGGAACATGGCCTGTTGGTTGACCATGACCAGTGATTCGTTTTCTTTCAACCAATGATGTTATACTGAAATAAAATGTTGGACCTTCAGGTAAATGAACAAAAGTTAAGCCATTGACTACCTTCTTATCTTCGTTAACAACAATCAAATCGGTAAAGTCTCGATTCGAGCAATACTCCGCCATATCCTTTATTGTATATTTTCTTTGTCTCTTTGTAAACGAGGAATTCGGTATTATTTCCAATAAAGTAGCAGAAAAATCATAAGCAGATCTCTTTGCATTTGCGTTGGTGGTAATCAATACTTTTGGTTCCTTACCTTCTTTGAAATAACTGTCAAAATTATCTTCACCTTCAACATCAACATTAACTGTTTCGTCAAAAACTCTCTTAGAATCTATAGTTTCTGGAACATTTTCTGCAAGTCTCTTCTCCTTTAAACCTGGATTTTCACGCTCCTCTCGAGCTCTAGCCTGTCTTTCTTTGTGACGACTTTTATTTTGTTCATGTTTCAGTTGTGCAAATAATTGCTGTCTTCTCTGCTTATTTTTTATTCCCTTAAGTGTTTTCTCATCTACTGGTCCCATTATGTCTAGATATTGATATCAACTTAGAAATCCTAGAGTAAACTATGACTTTGCAAGGTTTTTGATAATATTCTTAAGAAACTTAGAAAAAATTATTTTTATGCGCAAGCTGAGATCGATGTTAAGAATTTGCGCACAGATCCTCAATAAATCGATTACAATAATATGGTTTAGATTCTAGGTCTATTTAAAAGTACAGAAAGTAACTTACCAAACATCTTCTTGATATCTGTTGTTAACCCTGAGTTGCTTTACCATTGTTGATGCAATATCTTCAGTGACATTTTTTTCGGATTTGTAGATGTCTATTAAAGCAGCTTGTACGCTTTTGGCCATATTGGCAGCATCACCACATACATAGAAGAAAGCACCTTTATCAAGCAAATCAATGACAAGCTTAGCATTCTCCTTTAGCTTGTGCTGAACATAAACTTTTTTGTCTGTCTCTCTTGAGAATGCAGTGATGAGCTTGAATTTGGTATCTAATTTTTTAGAATACTCTGTCCATTCATCTTTGTATATAAAATCTTCAGAAGAACTCCGACAACCAAAAAAGAATAATAGATCTCCAATATTTGGAACACCGTTTTCCAATTGTTTGACTTTTTCTCTTATAAAACCTCTGAAAGGTGCAGCACCGGTACCCGGGCCTACCATAATAACGGGAGTTGTTGGATTAGAAGGAAGTTTGAACGTGGATCTTCTAATATGGATCGGTAACTTGTCATGAAACAATCCTCTAGGTCCTTCAAGATCATAAGTTTCAATCAAAGAGGTAGTTCTGTGATTTTGGTTGTGATCGATATTTAAAAGAAGATTGGTAGTAACACCGGTCACATAATGAGCACTCGTTTCTGGTTTCTGTTGCTCAACAACAGCTGTAATGTGAATTGTTTGCTTCTCCATCAATGATGAGGAAGATATGGAGTAATAACGAGGTTGTAACTTTGGAATTGATTCAACAATGAACGAGAACGGAACTTTATCCCATGAAACACCATGACTCAAAAACGATAAACAGTCAGCAATATTGAAATATTTTTCTGTAATAGCAGTATGGAAAGCAGTCTTGCTGTCTGCAATTTTAGACAATTCTTGTAATGTTGATTCATCGGGACAAAACTGAGAAATTGACTTCACAAATTGCCTCGAAACTGGACCTGATATTTCAAGATAATGTCTCAACGCAGTTTCATAAGTAGTTGGTGTTGGAAAAGGAATGTGAACGGTAGGATCTAAGGACTTCAAATCAATAACAACGTTTCTCTTTGCAGCTAATCCCAATATAGACAAAAGAGCACCAACCTTTTCATTAGAATTAGACGGCCAAATAGCAACATGATCACCGGTGGAATACTTCAAGTTGGTTTGTGATAAATCAAACTCTGCGTGAATACAGTGTCTTTCGGTAGAATTAAAGAGTTCTTTAGTTTTCTGGATTGGGGCTAGATAAGGGTGCGTGTGGTCGAATGGTCCAAACTTCAACAAATTCAATTGTTCCTCTGTCTTGGCATTAATATAATGAGAGTTTGGTTCACCAAGAGAAACCGTAGAAGATGATATGGTGAGCTCTGGATTCTCTGAAACCTCAATTGCAGCTTCATATTTGACAGTAGATTCTTCAAGATTCAATTGATTCTTGATGATATCAAAAATAGCTTCCTTCCATTCTAAATAGTCTTCGTCCATTGTGCCCTTACCATCATCTCCTAGTCCTAAAGTACCGATCAAATTAGCACCTTTCTCATTCAATACGGATACTGTTTTCTTTCCAATTGCATTGTAGAACTCATAAGTGTTATTACCCAGTCCAAAACAAACATAATCAACGCCTTCTAAACTTTCACATTCATTTTCAAGGTAGTCAAAAAACTCAACTGCATTATCAGTTGGTTCACCTTCGCCATACGTGGCCATGAAGAAGGCAGCAAGTTTGAAGTCTGGAATTTTTCCCTTGATAAATTGGAAATTCTCAAAGGAAACATCAGCTAAGTCAATACACATGGTAGGAATCTTGAACTTTGATTGGAACTCTTTGGTGAATTTGATTGCATAGTCTTCAGCAGTACCTGTTTGCGATCCATAAAAAACAACTGCTTTTTTGCCCGATTTAATCATGATCTCAATCAAATCATTGCTACCTGTTGTACTTTTATCAAAAGATACAGTATTTGCTGCAGAGATACTGCTCCAAAGTTTCCCTTTGGAAACATAAGCAATAATTGCAAGAAGAATTGCTAGTAAAACCGATAAATCCAGGGGATCCATAATTGTAAATTATTTTTCGCTTTGTATACTTTGAACTAAATACTGATAGCTTTCTGACTCTAGAAGACTATCTCTTTGTTATGCTCAAAACAAATTTTACTAAAACGCGTCGAAAAACTGCAAACTTGTATATAACTAGAAACAGTGGTTCCATTTTGTACGATTATCATCAACGATCTCAGGCCTGAATGTCCTGAATTGTTCAATTTCAATGCGCGAATCTAATGGAGGCTCAGATTTTTTATATGGCACCAAATTCAACTCAAAGATAGAGAGACTTTACGATATTATAGCTACTAATTTCAAAGTACTGTGTTGCATAGTCTATCATATCATGCGTTTACTGTAGAATAAAAGCAAATATTATCGCAAACTAGCATAGCTTTATACATCAAAATTTGAATAAACACTAGCACTAAGACTGTCAAGTTCACTAATATTATTCATTGCATATAAAATAGGATTATCCATCCGAGCACTACTCAATTCCTGTGTATGAGGTGTCAAAACTCCTAGTATTAAAGCCAACTTCCATCTAGATAATTCGATATCTGGCTGTAATTCGGTCATTTCAGGAGTTTGTGCCAAATTCAGAGATTTAGTTCCGTGTTTTGACATTAAAGTTTGCTCAACTTTAGGTAATATAGATGACACACCAACAATAGCAAGCTTATTTACAATCATATGCACATTTTCGCTTTTCAAATAATTTGACAACTCGTTATTCAACTTCATTAATGAATCTGCATTTGATTGTTGCAACTGAAAAGTTGTTAGAAATTCTAGAGTATTGGTGTTTTGAAGTAAGGTTAATTGATATCCTTCAGGTGGAAGTACCAACGACAAAATTTTTGGAATCTTTTCCATCTTCAAAGGCTCATCGAGTCCTAACTCTTCATACAATTCAGCGTAAAACTCTTCCTTCTTCAAGTTATGTTCAATCGTCATTTGAGTTTGATTTATAAGAGATACAAACTCCACCATACTAAGTTCGTCTCTCAAACTAACCTTATTGAATACTTCCCTAACGCAGATTTCAACCAATTGGGCAAGTTTTAAATTGCCCTTATTGAGCAACCACCATGTAAAAGACAAAAATGCTTGTTCTGGTATACTTTCATCATTATCAATCAAAGAATCATCAGTTTCATTCTTGATAGTCTTTTGGGACGTTGCTAATTTCAATGCAGCATGCAAATAAGACTTTCTTGAAATGATATTTAATTGTAAGTGTATCAAGATGATCAGTAAACTTTCTGAGTATATTAGAGTCAAGAATCTTGTCAATGATTTTATCTTCAAATCTTGCCATAGTTCAGCTTTAGTCTTCTTATTTGCTGAATCAGTATTCAGGTCATTTTCTATCACATCGGATTTGGTGATGCTGGACATATCGTCACTGATACTAGGTGTACCCTTGTTTCTTCTTGAAAGTTTGAGCTCGCCAGTGACTTGTTCCACATTTAAGCAGGTATAGATTGGCTCAACCAAAGCTGGCAAGAATGAAAGAAAAGTCATATAACAATCCTTTTGAGTCTGTGCAAAACGCTTCTTTATTAAAGCTCGAGTAGCGTTCTCTTGTTGGAGCTGTTCTTGAAACTCCTTGACTTTCTTTTCAATGTATAAACTTAACAGATAAGAGATCGATATAATCCCCGTGGTCCACAAAAGTTTCTTGCTATGACGACGTATTGTGTTTCTTATATACTGAAACATGTTTGCTGTGTTAAATTGCTTTGGTCCTTATCACGTCCCCTATCTCCTCAAAAAATGCAGATATCGATCTTAATTTACTCAAACTTAATGAAACAATCATTATGTCCCGGATTATATGGGTCACGTGAATAAACGTAGAGTATGTCACGTGACATGATCTGAAAGGCACGTTATACTGGTTTTCTCATACAAAATTACTATATATTATGTAAGGCAGATTCACGCATGAAGCTCCAGCAAATATGTAATACGGGGTATGCAATTCCTAAACCTTTGATATACGTTGGTCTTCAATTAATACTAATCGTATATTCAAGTCCTTATTTTAGTATATACTACACTGCTGCCTTCAACCTGTATCATGAATATACATCAAATCTGTATCAACTAAACTCATTTTTTATTTTTCTTCTGTTTTGATGTAGCCTTTTTTACCTTAGATGCAGGTTTCGTGTAGACTTTCTTGGTCCGACTTGCCTTTAATGACTTTTCCATTTGTTTTTGCTCTTCCTTTCCATCAAAACGTAAATGTGTTCCAGTCTGAGATTCATCTTTTGATTCAAAGTGAACTTCAGAAACTGCTGGAGTACGACCATTATTATTGCTGTAATGTTTTTTTATAAAGTCCTTCGTTCCTTCTACTTGGTCCACTCCCCTTCCCTCCATTTTTAAGAGCTGAGTCTCTGCAGTTTTAACTTTGTCCATAAAAGTTTTCACTCTATTAATCTCGGAGACAATAGGAGAATTCGAATCCAACTTATCGCCTTTTAACTTCAGATGAGTGAAATACAACGAGACAAAAACGTAAGCATTCAAATTTAGCAGCTTAGCTTGTTCTAACTCACTTACTGCTTCATTTTTCTCAATTTCTCCCCTTTTAATGAGTTCTTCGAGATATTCATTTAAAGTTTGTGCAATTAGGTTATCTTTCAACTCTGTCGTGAATGAATGTGTCAAACTTTGAAGATTGGTTAACAAGCTCTGAACTGCAGAAGTTTCCACATTTGTCATTTTGTTTTGAGACAAAGATTTATCTCAGTGTAACACTAAAAAACATTAACTAGTGAAGTTTGTGAAGTCCATAAAGCTAAGCAAAATCACATTAAGCATAAAAAAAAAAATTGTGCAAAAAAATGCCACTTGCCAGAATTGAACTAGCGACCTCCGCATTACAAGTGCGACGCTCTACCACTAAGCTAAAGAGGCATTTACATTTTTTCTTTTTTTCGGGTTTTTTATGTTCCAAACAAAGGACATTAGGCCGCGGTGAGTTGGCGCAGTGGACTCAGTGCTGCACCGTGTTGCAATCCGTCTTATGTTGAGATAGTTCAACGGTGACGAACATTGCTAAAGGTGATGATGCCGGAGTTCGATTCCCCAAGACACATATTTTATCAGATAAGAACTACCTACTCATCGAAGTAATAACGCTTCAAACTCTCTCACTGATGAATCAAATAGGACTACGAGTTGACAATAAAATTTTATACCACTGCATAGGACGGTGACTAATGTATTAGTTTTATAAGATTGTATAATATTAATTCTACCATAAAAAAAATATATTTCTTACTCTATGAAGAATTCTACATAGTTAGATATTCTTACATGTTATAAAACGTTTCACCTAAGTGCGCTAGATATTTTAGATCAACTCGATGAGCTACACGTTTCATCTCAACACCCATTTATAGAGCATATTGTATAATTGTTCAAGGAAGTAAACTACCAATAGCATAATTTAAAAGAATTAGACTAGATGTTCCAGTGGGTTTGGGAAATTCCCCATTAAGGAGCACTGAAAATGACACACTAAAAAACTGGCTCCCAGATGAATTTAAAGAAAAAATGTAATCTTTTGAGTCGGTCTGTTTATTCTTTTTCAAAATTGTTTAACTGTACTCAAATTCCTTTAGTGGTTTTTTAAAATAATGAAAAATTTCCAATCTATAGATTCCATATGACATTCTATGAAAAATTCCGTGTTTGTGCAACTTTCACAATTTTCTCACTCATCAGAAAACTAGCAAAATGGAGTAATCACATTAAGGTGTTACCTATTAGTTTCATTTAATTGAAAGATGTTAAAATTTTGTAATTATATGTGTAATTTTTGGAGAAGACAATTCAACACACAAAATTATTAAATTGCTTTAATAATTAAGAATACTAATCATACTACCAAAGTTGAAAAGGATAAACCTGCAGAGATCAATGAGTGTTACTCCTTTGTGACGTAGAAGAGAGAAGTTTAAAATCACAATCGATTCTTGCATAAGTTATATGTTTATTGCACTTGACGTTGTTAGACAGCAGAACGCTAGGCGAGTAAAAAATTAATTAAATATCTAAAAGATTGGGTTTGATCTATAGAGAACTAAAAATACACATATTAAAACATAAAGTTAACACCCGTGTTCGTAGACAAATGATTTTATGAATTGGTGTCAATGAATTGACTGGTATGATGGGTTGTAGTCCCCTTCTCCATCCTCTTACTTTTAGGTAATGGAGGTGCTTGTAGCTTGAACTTTTTATTTGCTGTTTTGTTGATTACTTGAGGAATAGGCATTCCTTTATTCATCAGGTAATTAGATTCAGGTGCTATCGGTATATTTTGACTAGCAACAGGCTGAGGTTCAGGAAAAGACCTTCCTCTTTTGAGAGATGCAGTTGAAATATTTTCTTGTGAGGGATCACTGGATAGACCTTCAAAATTGTTTGTTGCAACTTTCAACTTATCATATTCTGCAATATTAATTTTATTAAAAGTTTCAAGTGCCTCAACAACAGAATTGGCTTTCGAATCAACGAAAAATTCAACCAAAGGTCTTGACAGAGTCATCACGTCACCAACTTGTAACAGTCTAAGTAAATCTTCGGTCATACCAAATTTGGTAACATTGGAAATGCATTTGAAATTTTCCTTAATTTGAGTCAGAGTAGGCTGAGTTTTAGTTTGGGTGAAAAATTCACTATAAAATGTTTCTAAGGAATTAAGTTCAATTCCTTGAACAGCATAATCTATGACCATATCCATACTTTCAATTTTGAGGAATTTATTCATTTGACAAGATAAAGAACCAAAATGATGAGAATATGAACCGTCTTTAAAGACTCTCTTTAATGAAAAATTATCAGTGTTGACGATGGTGCTCAAGTCAGGCAACACTGTTGCATTCAGAAATTTTTGATTAAATTCAAACATTCTAACATCTAGGAGAAACTTACAATGAATCAGAGGGATCAGAGCATAAGATATGGTATATTGTCTTGATTCATTACCCAATATTAACTCGTAATTTATTTTAGCATCTTCTGTGAAAAAGTCAGCAACAACTTGTTTCAGATAAGTCAAATTAGGTTTCTCGTACCGACAGGTACATAAATCGGCTAACTTCAAGAATCTAACTATTGCAATGTTGGAAAGGTTGCGCTTCACTTCTTCACTCAATGGTGACTGCTGATTTTGATGTTGGTGTTGAGGTTGTTGAGGGTGATTAGGGTAATGAGGATGTTCCGGATGTTGAGGGTGTTGACGATGTTGATGATTATGATGATGTTGCTGGAGTTGTTGAGGTTGTTGAGGTTGTTGAGGTTGTTGAGGTTGTTGAGGTTGTTGAGGTTGTTGAGGTTGTTGAGGTTGTTGGGGTTGTTGAGGTTGTTGAGGTTGTTGAGGTTGTTGAGGTTGTTGAGGTTGTTGAGGTTTCTGAGGTTTCTGTGGTTGTTGAGGTTTCTGTGGTTGTTGAGGTTTCTGTGGTTTCTGTGGTTGTTGAGGTTGTTGTGGTTTTTGTGGTTGTTGAGACTGCTTAGGCTGCTGGGGTTGTTGAAGCGGTTGAGGATGTTGAGGCGGTTGAGGATGTTGAGGATGTTGAGGGGGTTGAGATTGCTGGGATTGTGCAGGTTGCATAGATTGCATAGATTGCATAGATTGCATAGGTTGCATAGGTTGCTGAGGCTGTTGAGATTGCACATGCTGAGATGCCTGAGAATTCTGAGTTTGTACTGATTGGTGGAGTTGATGGGGTTGTTGAGATTGTTGAGATTGTATGTAAGAATGTTGTTGTTGAGGATATTGCTGTTGATTTTTCTGTTGCTGTGATTGAATCTGCTGTGAATAACTGTTTTGGGAAGAATATTGTGAATTTAGATTATTTTGTATTTGAAGCGGAACTTGCTGCTGAGGAGTTTGTGGATTTTGGGATGGAAAAGATCCAGGATTATACTGTGCAGAATTTTGATTTTGAGAAGTATAATTTTGACTAGGAACTCTTTTCTCAATCATATGAGGATAATTTTGAGGATATGGGTAAGATGACGGTGTTTTTGGATACTGATAATTCTGTGAAGGTGGTCTCAATGGGATTTGTTGAGCGTTGATGTAATTATTAGCTATATTTTGGGATGGAGTATGGACGAAGGTTTCCTGGTATGGGGTATTGACATTGGATGAATGTCCTGATACTGTTTTAAGAGGAATTCTATTTTGACTTTGATTGTATGCCATATCAATTGCTGGTTGTTGTTGTTGTGAAACTTTAACTGATCTAGATGATTGTGTATGATAAAGACCTGGTTGAGCACCTCTTCTATGATCTTGCAAATTTGTAGTCGGAACATTTCTCATAGGATCAGAAGATACTGTGCTAAAAGGTGGGGAGCCATCGTAATTCTTCAATCTCTTATCAATATCTTGTTGGTTGTCAGGAATGAGTTCATGATTGGACCCGCTTTTAAGCATGCCTGTAGATTTCGGAGATATATTATTATTAGAAATATCTTCTTGATCTATTTGTTGTTTCAATATATTACTTTGAATATTCCCATAAGTTACTTGTATTTGTTTCAATTGATTCATCTCTTTATTGCTAGGCGGCCCTCTATCTATTATTCTTGTTGAGTGAGCAGTGATACCACCTTCAATTTCATTAGGAAGCAAAGAATTTCTTTCATTTTGAGCTAGCTTCCATTCATTATCAATATTTTCTGAAGATTTGTTAAAATGAGGTTGATTGCCAATAAAAGAAGAACCATTATTACCATTATTACCATTATTACCATCATTTATTTTCAAAAAATTCGGAGGTTGCTCTCCATTCATAGGGGTTATATAAATGTCTTGTTGTGGATGCGTTTGTGATTGCTGTTGATAAATATGATAATTATGCTGCTGATATTGCTTTTGTTGATAGTTTTGTTCGTAAATTCGTTGATTTTGGTGTTGATTTTGAAGATGGTGAAGATTTGTAAAACTTTGAGGATTAACAGATGGATCTAAATTCGATCGTTTCTGCAATTGATAAACGCCATTATCATATCCATTATAAGGTGGAGTAGGATTGTATTCATTTGTAGTGTAAGAATTTGAATTATTAGGATGAAAATTGGATATATTTATGTTCATTTGACGGTGGGTTTCAAACTGATTTGGACTGTTGGATTTTCCTCCTTCCCAGGAGTTTTCAGGAGGCCCTCCAAAATCATTTGAATTCATCATCCAAGGTATACTAAATTGAGTCAAATGGGAAGTAGAAACCTATTAGTGGTGAGACACAATGACAATAACAATTGTAACAATTAACACAATGGTGAATTCACTCTTTCGACCATACTCCAAAAACTGCGAACAAAAAAAAAAGGAGTGTTCGATCGCTCCGACGCTGCAAAATGGGTGTGCATGGGGGCCTGATGCCATGCACCAGAATTTTTCGGTGCCGCATCAATTGTGAGTGATTTGCAGTTTGGCCCCTAAACTTGATCGCTGACAGAATTTTCTCTACCTACGCGATAACCAGATCCGACCTGCTTGGACGGCTATTTGACTGGCTGTTTGAGTGGCTGTTTGAGTGGCTATTTGACTGGCTGTTTGACCAATTGGGCAAAGTACTACAGTTTTATACGTGTATTATAACTTTATTCATTCTTATTTAAGGGGCTAAACTTGGGCTTTTGCAAGCTCTGCCTTTTTCTTTTGAAGTAGTTTACGCTTCTTTTCAAGTTCTGCCTTTCTGGTGTCCTGTTTATTTAAGCCGTATTGCATCTTCTTGTAAAGCTTACGTTGTTTATTACTCATCATGATAAGTTTCAAATCCTTATCATCTTCATCAGTAACCTCATTGATTTTTCTTTTGGAATTTAACTTCTTCTCAGAATCCTTCAATGATGTAAATTTCACACCAGCTGCTTCCATTTCTAATTCCTTTTGTTCCCTTAAGTCATCATCAACAAGATCTTCTTCAACATCAACATCAACATCATCACCTTCACCCTTTTCAACTGAATCCACTTCATCCTCTTCAACTTCATCATCTTCAAGAGGAGCTTCTGGATCATAAGTACCAGCATCACCCCATGGGGAAAGATGTGGCGGAAGTGTTTCTCCTGGTGCATAATCAGAAACATTTAATAATTGGCTTTTATTCACACAATCAAAAACCCATTGAGGTTGAATGTATGTTCTACCTTGAACTTTTTTAACAACTTTTGGTCTATCAACAATTTGATGTGTTATCGAGCTTAAATCATAATCATGTGATGATAATTCATCCAAACCAGCTTCACTAATAACCTTACCACCAGCTGAAAGAATAACAAATTCTAAAATATCAACAGGAACTTCCCTACCAATGAAAAATGTAAATTTACTGAAAAGTTCAGATACTTCATTTGCATACTTCGAAGGTTGCGCTAGTTTGTCACCAGAATTTTTGTTATTATCTTTAAACTCATCCAATTCTGTAGTTTCAACATTTTCACTTTCAATTTCTCGATTATCAGTTTGTTCTTCCGTATTAGAGCTTTCTTTTTTATCAGCCTCAAAAGCTCTATCTAATTCAGCTTTACTAATCGTAGTTTCTTCATTAGTATTGTTATTATCAGTGTTGACAGGTAATACTATTGATTTGTTGTCGTTTGTTTCCAACATATATACTGATAAACCACCAATACCCTTCAGCCTATGTTCATTAATCTTAGGTGGATACGTTAATTCCGCATCCGTATATAACTTGTAAAGGACAAAGTGTAATAGAGTTGAGTAAAATTCTAAAAAGGTGTGCATGATCTTGAAGTCAATATCAGATGGAATATTTTGAGTAAATTTGAAGGGAACAAGCCATCTAATTTCTTGTCCTTTCACAGTAGCTGAGTAATAAACACCTTTAATGGAAACAAAAACTTTCTTTAACGCTCTTTCTTTAGCAACATATGCTAACCATTGATTGGTTAATTTATTAGCTTGTGAAGTAACCTTCGCACTTACTATGGAGGTAGCTGGCATGTTGGCGAAAAGAAATAACATACTTAATGCATCATCTATATCTCTCAAGGCATCAAGAAAAGTTGGATATCTTTCCTTAATAACATGATCTAATTTATATTTTGGACGGTTCTCTTCAAGTCTTTTGGCATCACCAATTTCACCTTTTCCTAAAGCTTTAGTTAATTTCTTCGCAAATGTTTTATGTTCTCTAAATTTTTGTAGAATAGGTTCATGCATTAAATATTGAATGTCTTTAGTATAGTAAAATGTTACAGGAGCAGTTGAACCCTTGTTTGCTTTTTTCTTGTTTTTAGGTTCTCTTGGATAAATACCTTTGAAAATACATAATCTTCTGAAATCAGCAAGAGATACTTGCAATTTTCTTATTGCCTTTGTTCTGGTAATAAAGTTTCTTGCATTTCCTCTCTCACCTTTCTTCTTAATTGGTCCCATGATATCTTGATGTTGTTTGATTGATGTATATCAGTTGTAACAAGGAAATCTGAAAAATTTTTTTATGATTTTTTTTTAATCAAGATCGCAGAAATTCAAGTTTTCGCTTAAACTGAATGTCTAAGGGAAATTTGAAAGCATCAGATCTAATGGGCCTGACATTAATGTCAATCTTTCTCTGGTTTCAAATCAATTTCTCAGGATGAGTCAAGTTGCGTTCACTACTGTCTTGAATATCATTTCACCACTGATTGACATTTATATTGATCTTAATTCTTTTAGTAATATGGCTATATAATAAATAGATTCGATTTTTTGTATTTCAAATATTGTCCAACAAATCAGAATCAACATCATAACTCTGACTATCTGGTTATGTAAATTATCCTTTGTATTGAGTACACAACACTGAACACAGATCGTACTGTACTCAGGCGCATTCATTCTCGCGGAATCAATTCAACAAACAAAATCGAAATCTTTATTCAATCCATGCATTACCACTGTTTCATGATCAAAAAGTATCAGTCCTTTTCCAAGCCTGTTGAGTAGGAAACATGTTAAGACAAATTATAAGGTTAAAATCAACAGCTCGATGTTTGCATACTAGTATCATTGGTGAGAGAATTAAAGATGAAAGTGCCCTTAATTCTTTCTTTGAAAAGTCATCTTGGTCCACGCAAGACCTTCTACATGGTGGCGGGAATGTCGTTGATGAAGAAGTAATAGATGGTCTACTCGATTTATCCGGATTAAGTAAAAATATATCAGTAGAGGAAAGACGCAAGATATCAGACTCTTTGACATCGCAAGTGAATCTTATAGCAAAACTAGCTGATGCAGATGATACACAAAGTCAAACTAATGGCATTACTAGATTAGTTGATGATAAACATGTTGATGTAGTCACATTGGATTCATTGCTCAAGTCTATTCCGAACAATAACCCCGAACTATCAAAGGGAGAATTAGAAAACAGTTGGAATCCCCTTTGTTTGGCCTCTGAATATCAAAACAGATATTACATAGTTAGAGAAGGCCTTGAAAAAAAAACAAATAATTGATCCAAAAGTTTAAATGAATTATACATAATCTATAGAATATAATACCATACTTAAAAGTCTTCTTGTTCATCTTCCATATCAATTTTCCTCTTACCACTATTACCTTCTCTAATTTCAGCAAGTTCTCTGACTCTGGCTTGAGTTTTCGTTTTCTTCGTCATCTTTTCAATTTCTGCTTCAATATCATCACTTTCCTTTTCAGCGAAATCCAAGACTAGTCTACGACCAAGTAAATGAACACCTTGCAATTGGTCCATGGCACTAACAGCTTCCTTGTTAGTTGCAAATTCAACGAAAGCGAAACCTCTTGCAGATTTGTCAAACTTCTTAGGAACTCTAACTGATTTTAATGAGCCGAAAGAGTTGAATAGCTCCAAAACATCCTTACGAGTAGCCTCGAATGGTAAATTCTTGACAATAATCTTTCCTGATTTAACCTTTCTTCTGGCTGACGTACTTTCATCTTTAGTTCCGACTCTATTGGATATCTTCAACAATAACCTATGTCCATCTAATACACTGCCATTCAACCCCTTTAATGCTGCATTTGCTTGCTCTTTGGTTTTAAACTCAGCAAATCCAAAACCCATGCTTTGCAATTTACCTGGGTTCTTTGGATCCGGTTTAGTTTTGATAATACTTAAAATAAAACCTGGATATGGTCTGAAAAGTTCACTAAGCTTTGCGTTTTCTGTTTTGAAATTCAAGTTTTTGATAAAGATGGATACTGTTGGACCTACTGGTTCCTCGTTGTCAGAATTATCTATTTCTGCATCTACTATACTGTTTGCTTTATCATTAATTTCAACAATCTTTTCAACAGCTTGGAAACGATCATTTTCATCAGCTGGTTTATTGAATAAATCCTTAGGTCCCTTTTCAAGATATATGATAGATTTACCCAACCTTCTGAAAGAAAGTTTATTAAATGCAACCCTTGCAGGCTGAGGATCTCTGAATTCTATGATAGCGATAGTTCCAGCTGGCGGCATTAATATTCTATTAAGTTCACCATAAGCCGCAAATAACTCACCAATTTCTTCTTTGGTAGTACCATATTGAAAGTTTTTAACCAAAATCACTCTATCATCTCTTTCTTTTTGATTGAATTTGGTTAAATCAACGCCTCTAGATTCAAAATATGAACGTACATCTCCAATGACATGAGCTTCAGCTAATGCTTGTTTGACACCTGAACTTGAGTTAGTAGGATCGATAAGCTCATTTTTCGAAATACCTAATTGATTAGCTACACTTTCCAAAACAGCATCTGAATTCATATATAGAGAATTCCAACTGAAGTCAAGCTTAGCAGCTTCATGTTTCTTTTTCAAAAGTCGCTGCTTCTTTAATGGCATGTTTTTAAGCTCAAATTCGTCTAACTTGTGCTCCTTTTTAGCATCTCCTGGTAAAATGTGCAACAATCTACCTTGGAAAATTTGCTTGTCTAGTTCGATGTATGCTTTAACGGCATCTTTTGGATTTTTGAAGTGAATGTAGGCAAATCCTTTGGACTTACCATTGGTATCAACAGCAATATGAACCTCAATGAGTTCACCAAATGGAGAAAACAATTTTTTAAAATCTTCCTCAGTGGAAGAGTAAAGGATATTACGTAAGAACAATCTACCAGTGACCATGATCTTGTCTATATTTTTTTCCTCCAAAGAAAGCTCCTTCTGTGGATAATCATCATGTTTCTCATCTTCAACATCGTTTTCAACAGGATTAGTTTCTTCTGATTGCACAGGCTCGTTAGTGATAGAATCAGTAGACTCTTCTCCCTCTTTGGTATCGAGAAGCCTTTTTCTTTTACTTTTCAGCCAGTCAAGATCATCAATATTATTTTCCATAGTTTCATCGACTACCTCAGAAGGAATTTCATCTTGAGCAACATGTGTTTGCAAATCAGGCACGTCCGCTGAAATTTCTTCTTCTTCATGATCATTCGATTTTGAGTTAGGGTTGAAGTCTTCATATTCTTCATCACTTGTATTACTTAAAGGTAAAGTTACTGGATCTTTAAATTTTGAAATTTGTTTCAAGCCTAACGCAACTTCAAGGTTATCGTTAGTTGGGGCTCCTTCAACATTCACTAGTTCGTCGTTCGCCCAAGACCTAGATTGAGTTGCCGGTTTCATAGTTTCAACAAATTCTTTCAAAGTAGGATCACTTTCAATCTTTTCTAACAGGCTACTTTTTTGTGTTTTTTGCTTCTTGCTTTTCCTCCTTGTAGCTGCATCCTCCATTTCTTTTAACCTAATTTCTGTCCTAGCAAGTAACTCATCTCTCTGTTTTCTTTTCTCTTTCCAAGAAATTGGAACATTAGGATCGATAAATGATTTTGCCAACTCTACTGTAATTCTAGACGTATCAATGAATGAATTGTTAAAGAATTTGACCGCATTTTCTGCATCTTGTACATCTCTGTAACCTATGAATGCAAACCTTCTTGATTCCCCATTATTTTTTCTTTTCAGTTTGACATCTGTAACAGTACCCTTTTTCTCGAAATGGTCCCTAAGCTTATCTTCAGTGTAATAAGTAGGTAATCCTTTAACAATGACACGAGACATAATACAATTTCTCTAATCAATTCTAGTCAAGCTCTTTATTTTATCAACCAGTAATTACGTAGTGACAAAAAAAATTAAAGAATCTGAATAATAAATTCACTATCAAAATTTTCATTCGAGGCTGTGCTATGGAAGAATTTTTAGATCCCAAAATTGAGTAGCGCAGCGTATAACAAATTGTATTCAGTATGGGAGCAACATTGAGATCGTTGATAATGAAGAGAATGGTTAGTCTTGAACTAGGGAGGAAAACAGTACGAGTTGAAAAATAGTTATGAACATTTAGACTTGTGTGGAGTAAACATTAAGAGGCATCACCTTCACCACATGCAAAGTAACAGTATAAACTCAGTATCAAAGAATGTGCTGTGCTATTCCTCTACTCGTGATGTAAGCCAATAAGAGATTTCCTAAAGAATACCAGCGCTTAATAGCAAAGTTGCCTTAAAGTTGAATAAAGTAGTAGTCCTACTTGCAAGATTGCCCCGCAGAAGTGGTACTTTCTGAGCCTCCAATCTTGAATAGACTTGCTACACCCTGAAAAGTGCCATGGATGGTCGTTTGTTACTGTTTCGACCGGCAATGACGCTACGTGGAGAAATCTTGCAACATTTAGGTAAAGAAGAGCTAAAATACGTTTTGGAGAATCCGTCTATAGTAAACCTTCTAAAACTCACTCGGGCTTTGAGTTTTATCATTTTTTTGTTGATGTATTGGTTTGTCTTTCAACTTGTTTCTCTTTCAATAATATCACTTAAGATTACTATTCCATCAACAAAGAGTTGGTGCGATCATCAATTTACTACAGGATTTTGGCTTTTATCCATTTATTTTTTGGTATGTACTCTTCATTTAATAAAAAAGCATTTCATTTACTAACCTTAAAGGACTTGAAGGAACTCAACGGTGTAAAGCTTAATATTGTGGGTGATCGAATTGAGAATGAGAATGCTGTCATATTAAGCAATCATAAGTCAATAGTAGATCATGTGATTGTTCCATTATTGACTCGCAAAACTTTAACTCAGACCGAAGAGAAAATGCTTGACAGTGATTCGGAAGATGATGAAAAAAAGACTAACAAAAAAGATGTTAAAACAGGTCGCAAAATTAGATTTAAAATATTACAAAATGAAGAAGCTGTGTTTGCAAAAGATTTATCAACAATATTAATCCCCAAAGTTACTTTTTTCACATGGTATAAACTATGGTCTCTACCATCTATTGATTATTTCAAGCATATTTCTCAAGCAGATGAAAATTGGGAAATGGATGGTGAAACTTTAGTTTCTACCTTCCACAACTTCTTGGATACGCCTTCGCTGAATTTGACACAATGGGTGGTAACATTCCCGGAAGTTAATATATTTACCGAAAAGGACCTAAGAATGCAAAATATACTTGGCGAAAAGCATTATTTGCCTCCCTTTGAACATGTATTATATCCAAGATTTGGTAATTTTGCAAATATTATAGGTGGATTATACAAGACAAAATATACTAGGCTTTATGATTTGACTTTGATCTACTATAATCGTGAAAAATCCACTGGTAAATTAATTGACTTTAAACCACCTTCTTTACTTAGTATACTCGGTGTCAGAGATACAAATATTGAAACAGTGATTTTGGTGCATATTGCGGGGAAATTTTTGAGTCATGTGCCATTGAAAAGGAACAAACTTGAAAAATACCTTGAATCACGTTGGATGAAAAAGGATAAACTTATTGCAAAACTAGAGAAGCGCATTCTTAAAGAGAATTCAAAATTAGTAGATTTTTGAAATGATTTTATTTTGTTTGAATAAATCTATATCTTTATATATGAGTAGCTGCCAATTCTGCTTCTAACTCCTTTAATCTGGCATCAATTTTTTCTGGTGCATTAGCAACCTCATCTTCTTCATCATCCTCTTCATCTTCTTCATCATCATCAGAATCAGGTTCTTCAAGATCGTCCAATTCATCCAATTCACCAAGTCCTTTCTCTTCAAAAATTTCGTTGATTTTTTCGATAAGATCAGAGTCATCTTCGAATCTGTTACCATTTAATTCAAGTAAATTAAGGTCTTTCATGTTGTTCAAAAACTTTGTTAGTGATTCGAGGGAATCTACTTCCAATTCATTGTATTGTAATCTCAAAATTTGAAGCTTAGATTTATTAGATATTTCAGCCAACTTATCAAGAAATAATTTACAGCCCTTTGCCTTCAACAAACAATCATTAACATTTAATTCAATCAATTCAGGCCAATTTTTGATGTTTTCAGATAATGCATATGATCCTGGTAATGTAAAAGTGTTATCTTGCAAATCCAAAATTTTTAGATTTTCCAAAGAACTTAAACCAAAATTAATCAATGTAGAGATACCACTAGGTCTAATTCCATTTTGGTAAAGTTTAATTTCTTCTAGATCTTTATTTGCTCTGAATCCTAAAGCTAAAGCTTCGCAAGAGCCATTTTCTAGTCTATTTCTACCACACCAGAAAGCTTTTAAAGTTTTAGAGTTTTCTGTCTTTTCTCTCAACTTTGCACTTCTATATAAAGCTTTACCAACTCTAGCACCTGAAAATGGACCTAAACCATTATTTGTTATAATGAAATATTCAACTGTTGTACATTTTGAAATAAAGTCATCAATCACATCAATAGCATCTTGACCAAATGCATTATCAGAAAGATTCAATATTGACAAATTTGGCAATTGTAATAAAACAGGGAAAAACTCAGATAAGGATTTTGGAATCTCGAATCTGTCTCTGGAGGTATAGATATCTTGTAAATTGATATCGACTAAGGTATCTTTGAATTTTAACATTTCTTTTGCTAATAGTTCAGAACATTCTGGGGAAATAGTATTACCTGAGATATCAATCTTGGCAACGTTGTCAAGTTTATTCAACTCTTCCAAATAAGGCTTGATATCATCTGCAGTATCAAATTTCAAACCTTTGTTTCTGATAGAGAAAATGTGTGTTTCTGCAATACCTAAATCACGGTTGTAAATAGTGGTCATTGTTGAGTAGTTAATTTGTTAATAATCAAAATGAATTTCAAATCGATGATTGCCTGTACATTCGAAATCACCGTCAAATTTTGAACAGCTGGGCACTCAATCACGTGATAAAAATACAATGTATTACTATAAAAAAGTTGGAGCAAATTGTCACAATATCAACCTGACGGGCTTCTTTAACACAATGTGTCGCTTACGTGAAGAGTTGTTCATTATGTCTTAAGTAGTGACAATGAAATAACTACATTCGGTAATAGAAAGGGGAAATTGAATAAAGATGTTCATTAAGATAAAACTCATGATTCAGTAGTAATTTAACAGTACCGATTTGGAACTTTATTTTACTATTTATTGGACAAAATCGCGATCCACAGGGTCATAACGTGATGTCCCTGATTTTTTCATTTGTCGAAGAAATGGTTACCCCGCTAGATTAGATCAATGACTCCATTGATTTAGTTGATTGCTTTCAAATTTCTAATTTCTAATTTCTTTTACTAATTTCTTTTACTAAATAGCTATGCAACAATTATATGATGCCAATGGTAACCCAGTCGACATGTCGGCTTTTCAACAGGTGCCAACAAATTCCAATCAAAGCAATGTAGTTGTACAACCAGCTAATGGACAAACTAACCAGCAACCATTGCAATCAAAATCTCCAGCTGTTCAGCCAATAACGACAACTACACAGCAGCCAACTTATGTACAACAAGGACAACCACAGCAAGCGACTTATGTGCAACAAGGCCAACCTCAACAGCCAACTTATGTACAGCAAGGACAACCCCAACAACCAACTTATGTTCAACAAGGACAACCACAGTATGTACAACCAATGATGACACCTCAATATGTTCAACAAGGTCAACCTACGTACATTCAACAGGGTCAACCAGTAATTTTGCAACAAGGCCAACCAGTTTATACAACTCAAGGCCAACCAGTATATGTTTCTACTCAACCACCAGTACAAGAATCAAGACAATATCAAAGTGAATATAGTCAACCAAGAGAGACATATCAAAGGGATACTAGACCAAATAATGGTCCATCACTTGCAAAAACTGCAGCTGGTGTTGCAACAGGTGTTTTAGCTGCTAGAGTTGTTTCGAATGTTGTTGGTGGTGGTCATAGAAATGATACAACAATTCGAGTTGTTGGTGGACCAAGATTAGGTGGAGCAAGATTAGGCGGATCAAGATTACGTAGAGGTTAAAATAATGTAATTTATTAAAAAAAAAAATATTACAAATTATTGTCGATATGAATTGCTTACCTATCTTTCTTTACTAAGAATATTTTTATAATAATTTTTATTTCAATTATTATTAATGCAATTAATCAATATCGCAAGTTATACGACGAATATATATAAAACTATTTCTTTTTGAAAAGAGGTGCACCTATATCTTTACCTCTAAGTTTAATACCTAAAACTCTTTCCATTTTAGCAAGTACTTGTTGATTTGGAACACCTCTACCAGCTTCATAATCATTGACAATAGTTGGCTTTTCATTAATTTTTGTAGCAAGATCCTTTTGAGATAAACCTTTATCTTGTCTTCCCTTTTGAATAGCTTTACCAACAGATACATCTATTTTTTTAGGAACAACGATATCATCAGCTCTATCAACTTTTGTCAATCTCTGACCTTCTGGATCAGATTTAGAATTACCTATACCATATTTTTTGTCAACATGTGTAATTGCACCAGATCTTCTAGCTGCATTGATTTCACCAGCTGTTCTAACAACTCTTTCCTTTGGACCAGTACCTCCGACTTTTGCCTTTCTACCAACAATTGTAACAGTATCCCAATCAGACATTATATATGCTATTCCTCTTTATAAGTGATTTACTCAAACGTAAAAGGAAAGTTCATTATCAAATTCATGTCCAGTGACACTAAGTTATCCACTTTTGTCTTCCGCGGGCGAAAGAATGTTCTAGCCACAAACCACAAACCACAAACCACGTGACCCAAACACACAAGTCACGTGCATCCACATAAGCCAAAGTATAAGGTGTACAGATGTGTCAATAGGGCACCAGCCTCTTCCACACCAGCCTCCCCCATCACCAGCCCCATCACCAGCCTCCCCACGTGCTGAGCCCCCTGCAGAAATAAATTGCACGATAAAATTCGGTTTGCGTTTTGAGTACCGAGGCTCGAATCCACCAATTTTCCAGTCTCAGTGATTGATCTGGCCACAAATTCTGGCTTTTACAATTATTACTACTTACGACGCTGCCCCAGTGGCGAGATTTTTCTCTGGCAAAATCGATTTCCACGTCATCGAGTCACTCATTCGCGAAGCCTTCTCGGTCCACAATCTGTGAATCTCAGTGCAAAATCCACGTTCTGCACCTCAACTTCCCAATTTCTTGCTTAATCGTAATATCTCCCCACTTGCCAATACACTCCACTATCTGTTGATCTGATCATACACAGTCTCTCTAGGCGAAGTAACTGGAAACACCGGCCACATTGACACTGTTAGTATATAAAGCACCATTCCTTACACCTTCTCATCCCTATCCCTGTACTTTTCCTTTATAATCCTTTCCCTTCTTTTAACATCGACAAACTTTAACAAGTTTAAATCTACTTACAACCAACACATTTTTAAATTACTATAATATTATAACAATGGCAGGAATTACCCCAGTTAAATTTATTTCCGGTGTCTTATTAGTCGCTGTACCATTATTTGCTACCACTTACTATTCTCGTCCAACTTTTGCAAATGCAATTAACCATCATTTAATTCAAGAAGAATTGGAAGCAAAGAGACAACATAACTACAAGACTGATTATTATGAAAAGGACGAAAGTAAAGATGAACTGCTTAAAAATTACGTTAAGAAGGGAACAGGAAAGGCAAGAGATTTCCATCCAACTTACAACTAAAAAAGATACTACCTTATTCCTCTAATCTGCTCTTTTTCTAATGCATAAACTTTTAATGACTTCAATTCTATTTTTATAAATTCATACTATATTCTATTTAGTTTATAAAAAAAATAACTATATTCGTTTAATTGATTTTCACAATTCATATTGTTAGTTTTACAAATATTATAAAAAAATACCTTTTTCTATTTCAACCAAGTAAATTCGGTCCATTATAAACATTACTGTACATTTGTTGTTGCAATGGTTGTTGTACATGTCCATACTGATACGGTTGTTGCTGCTGCTGCTGTTGTTGTTGTTGTTGTTGCTGTTGCAGTTGAGGTTGCATTTGTGCTTGTTGTACCAACCCAGTTGCTTGTGCAGTAAATGGATTATTAGCAACTTGTTGTTGTAGAACTCCATTACTTAATGCAACTCCAGCATTAAATTGTAATTCTTGTTGATATGATTCACGTTTGGTTTCAGGGAAAACAGGTATTGTTGGTAATCTTTCCAATCCACCTGCAGTTACTTGAGGTTTAAATTCAGAAACAGTTGTTAATGATTGTGATGGTTGTATATTTGTCTCTAAACGGAAAGGATTGGTACCTGTATTAGTAGATTTTAATGATCCCGTAATTTGAGATTGTTGAGTTGTAGCTTCATTTGACGTAAATGCAGTTGTATTCGATCCTGAACTAAACCTTGAATTACTAAATGGATTTTTCGAATTTTTACGAACTGGACTAGCAAAATTATTATTAACAACATTCCCTGTACTTTGACCTGTAACATTATTATTAATAATGTTACCAAATCCATTACCTGTAAAATTATGTGATAATGCCCTGGCAGGTTGTAATGGATTCACTATGAAAGTAGCTGCCTGTGGTGGTGGTACTTGTTGTGGTTGAGGTGGTGGAATTTGTTGTGGTTGAACGCTAAATGAATTCATATTAGATGTAAATGGGTTAAACCCAGTTGTTTGACCTTGAAATCCAGTTTGAGCCAATTGTGCATTGAGCATTTGTTGCTGTTGAGCAGATTGTTGTGCTAATTGTTGCTCTAAAATAGCATTTTGAGTCGCTTGTGCCTGTAAAGCTTGTTGTTGTAACATTTGTTGCTGTAACATTTGTTGTTGAAATGCTAAAGCTTGTTGTTGATCCACAACAAATTGTGGTTCTTGTTGTTGTTGTTGTTGTTGATACTGTTGGTTTTCTTGACTATCATTACTTTTATTAGATTCTACAACTTTTTGTTTCTCAACTTTACTATCATTAGCTGACTCTTTTTTATTATCAATCTTAGAGTATCGTTTTTCTGCAAGATACTGTCTTCTATTCACTTCAAATGCAGGATCATCAAGATATTCTCTTAATGAACTTGATAAACTCGTCTGCGCATGCTTTATTGTAGGAACTTTCAATTTAGTTACACTTTCCAAATGTTTGGCTACTCTTAAAAAATCAATAACATCTCTAGTTTGTTTAGTAAAATAATCATAAATTTCATAAGCTCTTAATGCATCGGGTTTAGATAAATCAAAAAAATGTTCTAAAATATTTAAAACACCTTCATTAAGGCATTGATATAATGAAACTAAATCAGTAGTTAACATCCTGAAACTTAATACAATTAAATCATTATTAACTTCTCTTTCACTGAAATTACATTGAAGTAATGCATCAATTTGTCTTTGAACAGATTCAGTTTCCCTTAACAATCCCTTATCAACAGTTAAAATTCTTAATACTGTAGTTTTATCATGTGAATCCCAACTACCATAAGGCTTTTTCGTCTCTCTAATAAAATCATGACCAGTTGATCTATATTCCTTTGCCCTAGTTTCCAAATAGGAAGCATAAGAATAAATTTGCTTCAAATCACCACCATTCGAAATGAACCTACCATTTTTACCAATTGTTATATCTAACATTCTCAAATGACTAGCTAAATATTTGATAGTAGTATGATCATCACCTTCTCTTATCATTATATGAAGAACAACAAGTGATTTATAAACCATAGTCCATACAGAACTTTGTAATCTCTTATCCAATGCCTTCATTATAGTTCTAAAATCTTCATTCTTTTCACCATTTGCTGTGGCAATTAAAATCGGTTCCACATATTTTGGTTTTGGTGGCGCTAGTTTGATCTTAGTAGCTCCTTCAACCAGTTTCTCATATGTAGTCATTATGTAATGCAATTGTTCTAGATTAATTGGTTAGGTCTATATCCAAGTCTGTGTCTTGACCTGCTTACCTCAAACACAATCCCCAGCTGTTATTTGTGTATGTTGTAGCTGTCCTCCTGCTTCCGACCCCAGCACCAATCATCAACTTTTTCTCGCAACTGCAGGATTTCTGCGGATCTTTTCAGTTTTTCACGTAGCGCAGATTCGATTCGGCTTGGTTTCCTCTTTCGGCCAGTCGTCATTGAGCCTCTTTGACACCATGACTTGAACACATAGCATAGATGGATGATACTACCAGTATGGTTTCTGAACATAACCACCATCAACCTCTCTGTCATCTGTCTCACTTTCAACGCTCTCCACTTGCTGAAACTGCAAATGTTTCGCTGCTTCCATCATCATAGCAACTGTCTTTAGATGCGCTTCCGTATGTATTCTTGATCTTTGCTCTCTTTTAACCTTATGAGTATCATTCAATCCATTTGTGTTCAGCAAGTAAATACCGCTGTCTTCGGGAAAACTTTCCTGCGAAGAGTGAGTTGTGTCACACCAAAGTTCGCTATCATTAAAATCGCTCTTTTTCAAACCATTATAGAAACATCTTTCATAATCATCTCTGGATCTTTTCCTATTTTCCACCATCATCATAAAAAGCAAAGTGACAACTGCTCTGCAAGGACGTCAAAACACGTAAAAAACAATATATCTTTAACCAGGAGAAATATTGTAACCAGCAGTTATAAACGCGTAACAAAATTCTTTTTTTTGGTCACGTGCAAACCAAGCCCGTATTGAACTCCGCATCAGTAAGCTGTTGTTCTTTAACAATAAACCTTTCCATGTTACTGTGAACTCAAACTCTTCTTAACCATTCATCAATGTCACAACATCTTTTCAATAAACATAGATCCTCAAAGTACATTATTATACTCACTTTGATTGTTGGTGCCCTACAATTGGCTTGGTCAACCGAATTCTCAGAAGCCACACCTTTCCTCCTTTCACTTGGAATATCTAAAAAAGTATTGTCATTGGTATGGCTTGCCGGTCCATTATCAGGAACGCTCGGTCAACCAATTGTAGGAATGCTAAGTGATCGATGTATGCTTTCATATGGAAAAAGAAGAGTCTTCATTTTGATAGGATGCATATCAACGGCAATCTCTTTGATCGTTTTATCCCGCTCTCATAATATAGTCAACAAGTTTTCACAAATATTTGAACTTTCTAAACATGACACTAAAATTCTAACCATTGCATTTGCATGCTTATTTATTTACATCTTGGATTTCTCGATTGCAATAATTCAAGCTTCTTCAAGAGCTTTGATAGTTGATGTTGTACCAACTGAACAACAACAGATCGCTAATGCTTGGGCAGCAAGAATGATTGCTATCTTTAATCTTATAGGGTTCTGGATTGGAACTTTGAACTTAAAAAAGCTCTTCCCATCGCTGGGTAATAATCAATTCAAAGTGTTGTCAACCTTAGTTGCTTTGATAATGTCTGGTTTAACATTCTTTTGTCTTTATTACATTGAAGAACGAAATCCTCAAACAGACTTAACTTTGATTGAGCAACGCAGAGAACAAGATGATAAATTAAAAGAATTAGGTATAGATCCTAATAGTTCCACTATCATTCCCCAATTGGTAAATTTCTTCAAACAAATTGTTGTTGCTTTCAAAACTATTCCAAGACAAGTCAAACTAGTCTGTTATGCGCAACTCTTTGCATGGATTGGTTACTTTCCTCTGTTATTTTATACAACATCATATGTTGGTGAACTTTATTTGTACAATAAAGGTTATCCAAACCCCGCATTGATTCCACCAGAATTGAAACAAGAGCTAACAGATCAAAGTACTAGGGTTGGAACTTATGCATTGTTATCTAACTCAATTGTTACACTATTAATTGTCACATTTTTGCCAAGTGCACTGGAGACGACGAGTAAGAATCCAATAATTTCTGAAAAGTTCAATTTGAGAAGACTATGGATCTATTCACATATAATCTTCTTCTTATGTACTTTTATGACATTTTTTATTACAAACTATAAACAAGCAATAATTTTGTTTGCATTTACAGGTATACCATGGGGAAGTGCAGTTTGGATCCCATTTAGTTTGATAAGTGAGGAAATTAGTAGAATTAAAGATATTAAAGCTATTCAAATATATTATAAACAACAAATCGAGGGCTCTAACATAGAAGAGGATGATCCACCTGAGATTAACTCATTCAATAATATTTATTGCAAAAATATACTCATTGATTATTATAACCATATTGAGTATGATTCTGGAATATTACTTGCGTTGCATAATGTATTTGTATCAGCTCCCCAAATGCTGTCCTCCTTAATGTCGTCCGTACTTTTCACCATTTTTCATAAATCTGCAACAGATGATTCTTATGATACTTCATTAGCTTGGGTTTTCAGATTCGGTGGTTTGATGTCATTTGGAGCAATTTATTTCTCTATCAAAGTGAAGACAAACGAAGAGTTATATGAAGATGATAAGTTAATGGCAATATCTTCTGAATTTTGATTGTAATAAGATTCAACTTTATGCATATCGGGTCCATATATTCATTCATAACTTATAGAGCTAAGTTTCAAAACTTGAAGCCGATGAAAGTGCTAACATCAAACATTGGCACCTTTTATTTGTGTACCACACGTACTAAATCATTTTAGGTGTTCAGTATTCACAATTTCGAGATGAAGTGAAAATTGCCATTAGAACCACATAATCTATGTATGTGACAAATTTAACATTTAGCGTATGGGCTATCAACCTATTGCAAATATTATACCCTTCAATCCTATTGTAATAGTAAAAAGATTACGTTAGTTTTAGCTGAATTAATATTGGTACTTTAAAAAGATACATTATACTTATACAATTAATTTAAATTAAGCCATAAACAAAAGGCAATAAACCAGCCATGCCTGCAACCTTGAGAGAATTTGCACCATTCTTAGTAGAGCTTTTAGAAGCAGAACTCGATGGTTTTGCTGAAGCAGTTGAAGAAATTAAAGTAGTTGGAGCTGGAGCTGATTCATCAGCTGTATGACTAGCTGTGTGACTTGCGGTATGACTACCTGCATTACTTCCAGATGGAGCATCCATTGAGTTTCCTGAAGGTCTCATAGAGCCGATTGTTGCAGTAGAATGAGTTGGTCTGACAGTAGATGTTGCTTCATTGGCATATGTCACAGTAGTTGCTGACTTACCATTAGTAAAGTAAGTAAAGACATCATGATTTTCATCAAAAACATCATTGGTAGGTGGATAAATAGATCCTGGAAGTTTGCCCCCATCAATAACTTGGAGACTTGAAGAAGAAGAGTATTTAAAAATACTCAAACCAACAGATTTAGCCTCTAAATCAACAACCGTGTACAAGTTTTGTAATAATGTAAGTCCAAAAATTGGGTGGTTACCTTCAGTAGACAATGCTTGGAACACACATTTGCCATTTTCTTCAGTGAAAAAAGAAGTTGCAGTAATTGTAAAGACTTGTTGTTGAATAGCAAACATGAAGTAGGAGCTTCTGATATCATCACATGAAACTGAATTAGATTCATCAAGGCCAATGCTACTAGCAAATGCATCAAACAAAGGTTTTGGTAAAAGTACATCAGTACTGGAAGAATCTAATTCAAGTGGCAAATAACCTTCACCTATAGTAATTAAATCCCCATTAGCATTTTGGTAAGTGAGTTTACCTAAAGAAACAGCAACTGCGGTCAAATCGTCGCTATCAGTTTGAAGTGCAACGTTTTTGAATTGCACTAATGGACCACCTAATTGATCCTTATTAACACCGCCAAATATAATCTGAGAACCATCTTGAGGGTCAAAGTTCAAACTGTATGCAGGTCTTGCAATGATGTTTGCATCCGCTAACTTGATTGGGGTGGAATTATTACCATAACCTAAACCCAATCTGCCATATACTGTGTCATTTGAAACATCAGCAATGAATAATGGGAAGTCATTCAATTCTTGACCTGAAATGTGGATAGTATCAGTACCTGAAGTTACATCAACAGTTTTGCCATCTATTTCAATATTTGATGTACTTTGTGTTTCAAATGAGCTTGATGAGTTTGAGGAATAAGAATGGGATGGAATCCAGGTGTCATCAGATGAGGTATCAACAATAAGAGAGAGTGGGAAATTATTAGATCCAACTTCTACACCAATAACAAAAGCGTTGTCGTTCTCATCGATGCTGAGTTCATCTGCCAAAGTTGTTTGTGAATCAGCTCTCTTAACAATAGACAATTGAGCCGGAACAGCACCAGCGGCATTTGTAATAGCGCCTAAAGAGATAAGACATGCAATCAAAGTGTTTAATCCTAACATGGTAATAAGTGAAGGATGTTTGTCGTTATTTGCTCATGCTAGAAAATAGCATGCACCTCCAAGATAAATATCTCTACTTATATAAAAGAGCATAATTCGTCATCGACAAGTCTTCCCTGACAAGAAATTGAATGAAATTTGCATGCCCAGCAATTACAATTCCATATTAAGGAACGTTCGGCGGTTGTACCGTTGCGATTGGCTGTTGGTTGTGTCAAAAGTTGCGGTTAAAGATCCGCGCAGCGAATTGATCAGCAGACAAAAATCACCTTAGGACACCAATTCTATATCGGGAACCAGTGAAGGTGCTTTTCATTGGATGAAAAGTATTGGACACACTGACACACTGTACAGACATAATTAACAAGCAATGTCATACAACTAATTCTACCAATAATTTCTTTACAATGGACTGTACTAGAGTATCCTAGTCGTCGGAATTTCGCTTTTAGCGGGTTATAACGGCTTAACATGCCTTGCTTCACCGTTTCACATTTGCACACGTGATGAGAATATTAAAAGTGACTGTTATCATTTCCAGCCAAACTTGAGGATTATTGCGTGCACTATTCTATCTTGATAGTACTGTGATTAAGTAGCTGAGTCTAGGTTTGGACTCATCAGTAATCAAAGAGAAAGTTGAACACACTTTGTGAAGTATTTATAATTTCAGCTCAACTTGCTCTTTGGATTGTGATGGTTTAAAAGTAAACCGTAAATTGAACAAATGACACAACTCCTTATACATTCTTAACACAGCATCATCAGGTTCGAATCTTTTTGTTTTCTTGACATTGATTTCATCAAATGCAAGCATACGTGGTTGCTCATCTTTTTCAAGAAATTTAGTTCCATTGTTTTTCAGAATTGCATTCCATTCTTTCTCATTGAAATTAGAGGAGTCTACAATCATTTTGATTTCATCCAAAGTAGAAAGTCTAAACCATTCACGTAATATTGTGATGGCTCTAGCTCGTAATTTGATATCATCACAATACACGTAAATGCTGGCGTAAGCTCGTACCAAGTATGCATCTATTTTGATATGGAGATTGTTCTGTGCATTGAAAAACACGGTTTCGGCTCTATTCACTATATCAATAAACTTGACATTATCGTTTGTCTTTGCACTTGATAAACATCTCAAGATTTCAGTGTAAGTCCTAACATCGGGTTTTAATCTTGTTTTCCCTTCCCGTCCATGCTTCAGTGAATCATAAAGATTCAGAACTAAATCTGTTCTCTTTGCCTTTCTTAAAACTTTCAGTAATGAATTAACGTGAAGAATCGAAATTTCTTTATCACCCGCAAAATGAACCTTCTGGAATGCCTTGTAAAGTTGTTCAACTTTTGCCTCAGATATATCTGCTTTCTTGTTTACTCTAGAAACTGCATCAGCATAGCCAGATATTAGAATGTTGTACAACCTTCCATCAGGTTCAAAACCACGCTTTTTCAAATCCATGAAGATGTCAAATGCATCATTAACCTGACCTTTTTTAAGTAAATACTTTACTATAGTGCCGTATGCAAAAATACCTTGGTACCGTGCTACCTTTGCAAGTTGTTTAGCACGTAGAATATCGTCTCTTTCTAAGAACTTTTGTACGTCATTATCAACAATTAGTGAATCTTGTATTTGTCTTCCTGAAGTTCCCAAAATTTTGTAGATTAATCTCAAATTTTTTGATTCGAAAATAGTGATCAACTCCCTGCTAGAAAATTTGGTATGCACTCCTATTGGCTCTTCATCGGAAAAAGTCCTTCCAAGCATATTTTCCAACAGTTTCTGAGCAGAGTGATTTTTCACAGGAGTTTCATTGAAATTTTTTTGCTTTTTAAGTAATTTATTTTTAAAATTTTTTTGATCATAGATGTCATTTCCTTTCAAAGCTGCGGTAATCCTCACTTTGGCATTAGTTGATAATATAATTCTTGCTGAAGAAAAGAATCTTATGGTCATTCCATTCATTATAATCTAATCTCGTTCTTTTTATATTTCTCCAAATAATGAAAAGAAATCATCACGAATCAAACAAAAATTTGAGTTTCCTTTTCGAGAATTGTAATATTGTAGGATCTGAGCTGCGAATCATACAAAACTAAACTAACATTGAAAATCAAGTCCATTCAATCATCAATGAGCACTGTTGTAGTAAACAATGTCGCTAAAACTATTGATAAAAGTTAATCGATTATGCTTCATGATCGAAAAGGAAAATCATACAACAGAAATGGAAAACCTTTTGATTGATGTTTTACTTCAAATGGTTGGTTCAAACCTTCCAGCTGTTCTCTTCAACATTCACTTATACGACTTGATAAATCGGATAAAGGAGAATTGTAACCCTACCATCATGCCTTTAGTTGAACGATATTACAATAAATTACAAGAGTCTTTAGCTGAGTTAGGGGTTGATTCGATTAATCAACTAACACCAGAGATTATTGGTGTATATTACGATAAAATATTGACAAGATATGAAAAGCCGAAAGTTTTGAATGAATGTTACTACAACGATATTTACAAGCTGATTCTTGATCGTGACATATTGGTACATTACAGTACAGAAGGATTTCATTATGTTCAGCCCGATATAGTTGGTGCTATATACTCCATTGATCCTGATTTATTACCATTTTATGATAGAAATAGACTGCAGCACCTTAGAGATGGGATGATGATGAAATTTAATGACTACAAAACTGTCACTACATGGAAATATACTCTTGACAGATGCAAAACTATAATACAATCCCATACGCTAGAGTTTGAAAATGATCATGAATCAGAGAGTGAGAGTAAAGATCTACTTTCGAAATTAGAATCAGAAGCATATTGGACTATACGATGGTGGGTTATATATTCTATGTTTCTTGCTGGTGAGTATTCTTTGGTTTATACTCAATTTGTTGAGCTTTTAACAATCGAGAAAACCCAAGCATTTGTACAAGGCGATTCTGTCACTTCTTTGAAAAATATTGATTCAGAACTTATTGACGCTACATCTCTACTTCGTATCGTGTATCTCTCTACTTTTATTTCCAAAAATAATCTAGGAGAGAATAAAATACATGATTTATTATCACAGTCAAATCTCATTGAGACAGATAAAACTATGAAAGATTTCAGAGAAAATCTACATGTTTTTCAAATGCAAAACGTACAAGACCAGCTAACCAAAATTCAGAGTGGAATACCCTGGATTGAGCCGCTAGAAGAATCATTTAACAAATGTTGGAGTGTGCTTATACAGAAATCCTTGATAACATATCTCTCATGTGTACACCAGACCACCTATGCCGAATTGAGCCAAACATTTCAACTAGATATCGAACTGATAAAACAGATTCTTGAAAAGCTGATTGCTTTATTGAATCTACCTTTTGTCATGGATAACAAAGCTAAATTGATTACCTACATAAAGCCTGATCTAAATATACACGAAGAAAAGATACAGGCATCTATCCGAGACGAAATTGTTAGACTCAACAAGATTAAAATTAATAAAATGATAGCATCAACAAATGAATCTGACTCTACAGACCATTAATGACTTTTAATAATATATTATACTCTATAAACAACAATGCAGTTAAGTACATTCTCCGAACTCATAAACTATATAAATCAACAACCTCTTCTTCAAATTCAGTTGTCACGCCATTCTGTGCTATGTTCTCAATATCAACTATTTCTTTAGCTGCTTCTGCAGTTAGAATCACATTGACATTATCACCAACAGCAATATCATCTTCAATACGAATACCGATTCCACGAAATTCTGCAGGCCAACGATCATCGTTTGGAACATAAACACCAGGTTCTACTGTAACTACCTGACCTTTTTGTAACGGTGTTGAACGGGAATATAGGGGACAATCATGCACATCCAAGCCAAGGTTATGGCCAATATAATGAGGATAGAGATATTTACTAGTTTCCCAGTTTTGAAGATTGTTAAAACCTGCATTTCTCAATTCTAAAGTCAATAAATCAATGCTCATATTATGAAGGTCGTTCAAACTCTGACCTTTTCGAACAGTACATTCATTTATAATTCTTCTTTGAACATTGAGTAAGGCCTCATAAATTTCAGCCTGTGCTGGCTTGAAAACACCATTGACTGGCCATGTACGAGAAATATCTGCACAATATCCACCTAGACTACCAGCTGCGTCAACTAAAACTAATTCACCATCTCTGAGAACATCATCATTTCTAACGTAGTGAATACACAATGCATGATCACCACCGGCAACCACAGGGAAATACGCAGATTTGTCGCAGCCTCCGCTGATAAATCTATATTCTAAATAAGAATGCAAGCCTTTCTCCGTTTTGAATCTTTTCGCATATGCTTGATTGAAGGCACGTCCTGAAATTTTACCTGCTAATCTCATAACCTTTAGTTCCGCATTAGATTTGATAGCTCTTAGCTCCGTAACAATATTACTTAGTGGGTTAATTTGGAATCCTTGCTTTGCATGCTTTCTCAAAAGGTTTTCAATATTATGTTTGTCAGATGGACTGTCGCTATTGCTATCAATCGATGGGAACAAACGAGAAAACATAACACCTGTTTTACTAGTTGCACTACTGGCGCCTCCGATGTCGTAATACACATTAGTATATTTTCGCAAAAGTTTCTCCAAATGAGATGAAAAATGATTGATATTTACGCTAACATCTGCATTAAATATTTCTTGAGCACCTTCTACCCCTGTTCTTTCACCTTCCCATTGTTCAACTGCAACATCCGTTGGCGGTACTGCCATATGAAATATATGATCTGCTGGATCGTCTGCAGTTTTGGGTCTTTCAATAATGCAAACTGAATCAGGTTCATTCCATCCTGTCAAGTAATACAAGTTTGTATTCTGCTGAAACTGATAAAATACCGATCCAGAAGCAAATTTAACACTTGATCCTGGAATGATAGCCAAAGAACCCTTTGGTATCTTTTCTGCTAGCCTGACTCGACGTTGATAATATTCTAGAGCAGAGATTCCAAAAGTTAAATCTCCTGCTTTTATCAAGTGTGGTCTGGTCTCATGAATAGGCTGGCCTGCTCTTAATGTAGTAGTATAAAACCTCTTCAAAGAGCCAAACATTTTGCAGACTCAACTATGGTGTGCTTCAGTGGAAGTTTACGAAAAGACGAGACTACTCATTATCGGTAGACCACTCATCGAAAAGTATACGTAATTTGAACTGATACTATTCGCTACTATGTGCATTATCCACTGGTCACGTGACCAAGTTACTACAATTGATTTACAAAAGAACCCTATAAGACTTAACGGACCTTGAACTTCTTCTGTTTCAAATACCCTTCAACAAAGAATATGTAAATGACAAGCAGCGCTCCGCAAGCTCCAGACATGAAGAATTCACGCACAGACTTCACATCACCTGCAAAGGTGATTTTCTGGAAAATTAGAATAAATACTGAAAGAACCAGAAAGGTATAATATTTCCTAATATTGAAAGAAAGCTTCTTATCTGTCAAGTTTTGTTTTGTAGAAATATAGCTAATAACATGAATAGAGCAATATATTATTCGCATGAACATATTGAGAATCTTAGCATATATGAGGCCAGTCAATCCAAATTTCATCTTTTCAATAAATAAAACCAAGGAGCCAAAAAACACAGCAGTATTGAAGAACATAAAAACAGAATATTTGTTTACTTCAGTTTTTGAACTGTACAGCGATTGGAACAAAGCTTCGCATATACCGTTTACCGCCAAAAATATCACATAAATCCAGTATAGTTTGAAAGAACTGACTATCTCCTCAGTGCTGAAATTTCTAAATATTTTAAGAAGCAAAAATCTTGAATTCAATGGTGCAAAGATTATGAGTAAAGTGAGCATATAAATGTAAACTTTGAAAACTTCTGACAAACATCTTTCAAGTTCTGTAAAATCCTTGTTTTTAGATTCTTTGCTATCTTCTTTGAACAATGTACTCAAGGTTAATCTGGTGGACTCTTCAATTGGAGCAAATACCATCCTTGCAATCAATGAACCGTAGTTTGAAATAAAAGAGTAATTTCCCAAAGAATCGATTGTAAGCAAGGAAGTGGTTATAAATTTGTCACCAACAGTTAGAAGGTTTTTGAATACCAATTGAACAAGAATGGATTTGAAGTAAGAAAATGATTTTGGCTCAAACCATGACAAATTCCTCCGTTTTGGTACGTAGAATCTAAAGTTGAAAGCACGCAAATAGCAAAAGTATATCGTGCTAGAATATGCAACTTGTCCAATGCAATATCCAAATACGTATGCATTGGCGTCGTTTTTGGAAAATCCTAAACTTGGTGAGATAAAAACAACTGAAACAAACTGAAAAATGCAACGGCTGAAACCAGCTATTCCTTCTATTGTAGCCCTACGGGCTGTATTGCATTCAATATATTGATTGATATTATAATAAGGTTCAACTTGAAGTTCAAATATAGCACACGCCAAAATGCAAAGGCTCAAATGTTTCGGCTTAAATGGTTGAATAACGTTTGCAATATTAGTTCCATTTCCAATGATTTTGTAATATATTGTAGGTAGACCTGAAATAAAATAAATTAAAGTACTGTAAAAAGAGTAATTTATTGTTAAATAAAGTTTCCTATCATCATTTTTCAACTTCGAAATTGTCAATCTAGTTGCTTCTCTTGCCAAGAAGAAAGTATAGTCTAAAACAAACTCAATTAATTGGGTAGTACCAAGAGCAGCCGGAGTAGTGTAAAATAGCAGTAATTGATTTAAGGAAAATGTGAAAAGTTTCGAAACCAACTGTCCTACTATCAGTACACCGGTATTTTCTGCAAATGACATCGAGTGGGAACCATTGCAAGAGGTTTTGCAGGAAGTTTTAGGGCACTTGCAGTTTGACAACTTGTTTTGAGATGTGCTGAAAAAATAGAGGCCGCGGTTTCATTGGCCGATAGTGGTCATGTTCGGTTGTTTTGTTGATGGAAAAGGCGAAGTATTTTCCTTCGGGAAAGCTGTGACAATGAACGTACAATGGCACAAGAGAAAGAATTTGAACTAAGAGAACAAGACCGTTGGTTGCCGATTGCTAATGTTGCCCGGTTAATGAAAAATACTTTACCTCCAACAGCGAAAGTGAGCAAAGATGCTAAAGAATGTATGCAAGAATGCGTTTCTGAATTTATATCCTTTGTGACTTCAGAAGCGAGTGACAGATGTTTGATGGAAAAGAGAAAAACTATCAATGGTGAAGATATTTTATATTCTTTACATACTTTAGGATTCGAGAATTATGCGGAGGTTTTGAAAATATATCTAGCAAAATTTCGACAACAACAAGCACTCAAACAAGAACGTGGTGAGATAAGGTCTAAGAAGAAAAAAAAGAAGCCGGAATCTAATAACAATGAGAATGAGAATACATCTGTAGCTGAAGGTCATGAATCTGTAACCAATGATAGTGAAGGAAATACTAATCAAGACAATGAAATTTTGCAAAACACGTACGAAACGAATAACGAAGTGAAGGAACAAAATAAGACGGGTATAGATCAAGAGTATGTTTCACAGCTATATGAACAAGGTTATGCTGATGCGCCTCTGAACATAAGTAATCCAGACTACCATGGAGGTGGATCAAGCGAAAGTATTTTATTAAAACGAAAACAACAACTTGATAACACTGGAAAAGGTGACTCTAATTTGGAAGATGAGACTACAGAAGCACTGAGTTTAGGTATGGGTGTTGGAATAGCTATAGACGAAGAAGATGACCGAAATGTTGAAGTACCAACTAAAAGCTCAGTTGGAGTATCGGATAAAAGCACGAAAGAAATAATGGTTGAAAAGGAAGAAGGCATGAAAAATGTGGATGATGATGATTTAAAGATAGAATCACTGGAAGAATCGGGTTTGAATAAAGTGAAGAAAGAGGATAATGCTAATAGTAAGGCTTCCAAAACTCTGGCTACAACTACAACTGGTGATCTATTTCTGTTAAATGATAACATTGAAGGGATATCAGAAAGAGAAGAAATTGTAGGACTTACAAATGGCCACCAAGGAATGTTTTTCAATTAGTTGATTTTTATATTTGCTATTCTACTATTTTACTATTTTTCTATTTATTCATTAATATTAATTTGTTAATATAATAGTATAGAGTATCTAGAATATTGTATGTTCAATTCACAGTATTTCCGACCGTTAGAACCACTCACAAGAAAACGTGTTGCAACTTGAACAGAGATCCATTATTTGGAAATCTTGAAATTTTGGAGAAAATTTGTGACACATGTGCATTGTTTTTTTTTGCGGGATCAGGTTTTTGTAAAGAACGCCGTGATAATGTAACTGCGATTGATCATAACCTGAATTATTGTTGACTTTGATCTTATATCAAGCACACTTTAGTAGGATGAAGATACTTCACAAAACGATATTATTTTTTGCTTCATTCTTATTTGCTACTACACAAGCTATAGAACTTGATGTAAATTCGGAGGAATCTATATATGATGCATGCAAACTCCTTTCTACTGGTTTAATGGATTATTATTGGGGTTCACAATATGGTGGAGTTATTGGTATGTTTACACATCCATATTATTGGTGGCAAGCAGGTGGTGCATTTGGTGGTATGATTGATTATTGTTATTATTTTGATAATACTACATATGTTGATACAATAATTCAAGCAATGATGTATCAAAAGGGTGATGATGATAATTTTATGCCGTTAAATCAAACATCAACTGAAGGTAATGATGATCAAGTTTTTTGGGGGATTGCAGCTATGCAAGCAGCAGAAAGAAATTTTACTAATCCACCAGTTGGGGAACCATCATGGTTTGAATTAGCTGCTGCAACTTTTAATACAATGAAGAATAGATGGGATGATTCATCATGTGGTGGTGGTTTAAGATGGCAAATTTTCCAATGGAATAATGGATATGATTATAAAAATACAGTTTCAAATGCAGGTTTATTTCATTTAGGTGCTAGATTATTAAGATATACAGGTAATGATTCATATTATTTAGAATGGTGTGATAAAGCATATGATTGGATGGTTGATGTTGATTTTATTAATGAAGAAATTTGGTATGCATATGATGGTGCAACTGCAACTAGTAATTGTACAACTAGAACACCATATTTATGGTCATATAATTTGGCATTATTAGTTTCTGGATGTGCATATATGTACAATCATACACAAGAACAAAAATGGCTTGATAGAGTTTTAGGATTTGTTGAATCATCTAAAATTTTCTTTGATGAAAATGGTATTATGTATGAATCAGCTTGTATGAGAGTTCATACATGTAAAACTGATCAAAGAGCTTTTAGAGCATATTTTGCTAGATGTTTAGCATTAACTGCTGTTTTAGTTCCACAAACATATGATACTATTTATAATAGATTAGAAGTTACTGCTAAAGGTGTTGCTAATTCATGTGTTGGTGGTTATGATGGTCATACATGTGGTATGAATTGGTCACATACAGGATGGGATGGATATTATGGATTAGGTGAAGAAATGAGTGCATTAGAAGCAGTTCAAAGTTTAATGATTAAAACTAAAAAAATGATTTTGACTTTACAAGATGGTGCATCATCATCTGGTGATCCATTATTTGGAAATACCACATATATACCACAAGCCAAATTATTAGATTTAGATAAAGGTGATGTTGCTGGTGCATCCATCATAACAGTAATTGTTGGTATAACTATCATTGCTTTAGGTTATTATGTTATTGTATAGTAAAAATTAGTTTAAAGGGTTTTTTAATTTTAACTTTATTACTTTAATATGAAAAAAATAACAAAATATTGGAAAAGTTCATTATCGATAAAAATAGAAGGGGATATATAAATTCGAATATCTATAAAAGTCATTAAGGAATGTTGTACATTTGAGGGCATTATAATTAATTCTTTGAATTTAGCACATCTTTTAAAGCTTCATCATCTGGATTGAAAACAATTTTTTTATGTTCCTTTGCCATATTTTCTTCATACATTGATAAACCAATTGTTCCTAATAAAAGACCAACTGTAATAAATTGTGCATACATTCTAGCTTGAACAAGTTTTTGAGTTTTCGTTAATAAATGATCTTTGTTGACATACCACCAAGAACCATATAATGAAGCAGCCCATAAACCTGTAATAATTTTGAATTTATTATTAGAAAGTATTTCAACAGATTTTTCCGTATTACTTAAAGAATTCCAACGTTGATGTTCTTCTAAAATTCTTTTTTGTGAAGCTTCTGAAGAGTACATATTATAATCAAATTCATTAGAGCATAATTCAGCATTAACTGATGCTACAAAAGCAGGTGGGGTAACAAATATAGCAGTCTTGATTGACCATGGCATCTTGAAAATTCTTGGATAGTATTTTGGAGCAGCTGCAAAGATACCGACAGATATTGCAGTACCTAAAAGTAAACCTTTAAAACCACCAACCATAACGACGTTTCTTTGGGCTTGCAGTTCTTCTTGTGTTGCTAACTTCATTTTGGGAATATATTAAGGATGTTTGTTTGAATTAGATTAAATTAACTATTGTCACACTTAAAAGTGGAATTGGTAATTGAAGTAAGGAAGAAAATAAAAAAATAGAAGTCAAATACCAGTTGAAAGTAAAGATCTTGACTGAAATAATAGAGAAGTAATGTCTTATTTAAGCTGTCAGTGTCTGAGAGAATAAACCTGGATCCATGACCAGTTAATAGGTCAAAGTCAGGCCTGAAAGTCTGTTAAGACAGCAAAAAAAGCAACTATCGCGTGTTTTGCAGGCTCGGGCTCTGGAGAGGAATCGTAGTTCTTACGTAAGCGGGTCCATTCAAAGCCCTTGGAAAATTAAAATTTCAGTCTGAAAAACTCAAGTTTTTAATGCTTCGCGAAGCTGGAAATTTGGATCTGTACTAGGCCTCAGTGGTGAGAGAAAGAAAGACAGAGTAGAATAGACTTATATTATATATCTGAGTAAGTGTAGTGGAGATGGTTATAGTGAACCAGACCAAGCACTCTCCTGCACATAGTGTTTAGTATGACATCTTCCGGATTACTCTTTTGTCGTCCCATTTTGCAAGCTTCTAAACCGCTACGTGTCTTCTTCAGACACAATTCAGACAAAGCCAGCTACTTCCTTAACAAATATCCTGCCTTGAAATCATCAGATTTATTACCAAATGGTAGTCCAGATTACTTCAAGCTTATCCTTACATCCAGAGTATATGATGCAGTTGAAGAAACTCCTGCTTGTCATGCTCCAATATTATCACAAAAGACAAGTTCAAATGTATATTTGAAGAGAGAAGATTTACTGCCCGTTTTTTCATTCAAATTAAGAGGTGCATACAATATGATTGCCAACCTTCCAGAAAAATTAAAGGCAAAAGGTGTTATTGCATGCTCTGCTGGTAATCATGCTCAAGGTGTTGCATATTCTGCAAAGAAAATGGGTATAAACGCAACAATTGTTATGCCACTTGCTACACCTTCTATCAAATTTCAAAATGTTTCTAGAATGGGTGCTAGAGTTGTACTATATGGTGATGATTTTGATTCTGCAAAAACTGAATGTGATAGATTAGCTTCTGAATTTGGTTATACAAATATTCCACCTTTTGATCATCCATTAGTTATTGCAGGTCAAGGTACAATTGCTTTAGAATTATTACGTCAAATTAAATCTAACAAATTATCTGCTGTATTTGTTGCAGTAGGTGGTGGTGGTATCATTGCAGGTATTGGTGCTTATTTGAAAAGAATTGCACCTCATGTTAAAGTTATTGGTGTTGAAACTTTTGATGCAGATGCAATGTATCAATCAATTGAGAAAGGTGAAAGAATATCCCTTGAAAAAGTAGGATTGTTTGCTGATGGTACTGCTGTTAAATTGGTTGGTGAAGAAACTTTTAGAGTTTGTCAAAATTATGGTATTGATGAAATTGTTCGTGTGACTACAGATGAAATTTCTGCTGCTATAAAGGATGTTTTCGAAGATACTAGATCTATAATGGAACCTTCAGGTGCAATGACTGTTGCTGGTATGAAAAGATACATAAAAAATCACCCTGAAATTGATCACTCAAATCAAACTTACGTCCCTGTATTATCAGGTGCTAATATGAACTTCGATCGTTTAAGATTTGTTTCTGAACGTGCCGTTTTAGGTGAAGGTAAAGAAGTTTTCCTTTGTGTTCAGATTCCTGATATTCCTGGTACTTTTAAAGAATTACAAACTATTATTCATCCAAGATCCGTCACTGAATTTTCATGTCGTATTGTTGATGGTGAAAGACCTTCAGCTGAAGTTTTCACCTCTTTTTCTGTTATTGACAAAGATAAAGAACTAAAGCAAGTGTTATCTGCAATGGAAGCAAAAGGATTTAAAGCTTATGATTTAACAGATAATGAAATGGCAAAATCACATGCTCGTTACCTTGTCGGTGGTAAATCGTCAGTAAGAGAGAAAATTATTCATTTTGAATTTCCAGAACGTCCGGGTGCTTTAGATAAGTTTCTTGATTTACTAAGAGCAGAATGGAACTTATCACTTTTCCATTATCGTAATCACGGAGATGATGTTGGTAAAGTTTTGACGGGTTTGCGTGTTCCTGAAGAAGATGATGCCAAATTTCAATCATTTTTAGATAAATTAGGATATAAATACACTGATGAGAGCAATAATGAAGTTTTCAATTTGTTCCTGAAAAAGTAAGTTAAGAAATTCCCTCTCCACTATCCATAACAATATATTCTAATTTTTTATTTGATGTAATTATGTACAATCGTTTTACTCAATTTATTCAACTGTTGAAAAGTAAGCAAAATCAATTTCTAATTTTTGTGATGTGTAAACAACTGATATTCAACATAATTAATGATGATCAGTGCTCAAGAAAACAAGGCAGATTACCATATTGGCGGGATTTACAGAGAAACAGCAATGTATTAGCATAGATATTATCAATAAAACCATTTATAGTATCACTTTAAACTACGGCATAAAAACACTTGTTTAATCCGACTTGCTTTGATTCAAACAAAAGATAGGGAGATGAATCCACCATTATTTTTAAGTGCTAGTCCAGGAAGCTGAGCTTCTGCTTTTCTACCATTAAAAGAAAATCATGAAACAAAACTTATCGCCCTTTGAGACGTTGGAAGTTACTTTCTTGATGTATTAATGATTTTGTAAGAATCTTTTGCCTCGCTCAGTAAACTTCATTTTCAAACAGTTCATAAAATAACAGGATTCAATACCGGAGGTTACAATTTTTTGATATACGACTAAAAAAGAATGACTTTTTCAGTTCCTTTTTTGTTTGATCAAAGTAAATTAAAAACAGTTGTAGATCTTTTAAAGGTTAGATGAAACTTTGTATGCATCAAATAAAAAACATGAGTGTCTATTTTGAGTAGCATCGAGCATTTCTCGTTGATTGTCTATAATCGACAATTTCTTTTTGGGAAACTTGGGAATTATAATTAAATGGTTAGTGATAACCCTTTCTTAAAAAACCTCATTAAAAGTTTTCATTAATGTTACTGATAATTGGGGCAAATTTTGCCAATATGACAAACGAGACTTGTATTTCGTCTTGCACACGTTGCTCCACAAATATGTCACGTGATTTTTGCTCAAACCAAAGCAAGAATTTTAGATCGCTTGAATCAATTTCTGTAGCCAGGGTTGGCAGATCTGCAGAATAATCAACGTGTTATATTAAGCTTGTGCAGGATCTTTGTCATATAATCGACAGGTAAAGCAATAGGTGGGTAGACCTTTTCTGAAGTGATTGATGAACAAATTAACAGAGCGAGCCGCAAGAGGGGTCCCAAAGTTGACACAAAAATATCCTTTTGTGATCAAAAACCTCTACAAAGCCGGTAAGCCTTATCAGCCTGGTGCTGGACCACGAACTTTGGACAATGTGATATCATATTTACCTTATTTTAAAAAAAGACCTTCTCAGAATTTTAGTAAGAGCTACTTCGATAATGTAGTGCCGCGTGATAACACTAATACAAACGTTGTTGTATGTCTTTCTCAAAGAGATTTTCCTATAGGATTACACCAGCGGTTAATTATCTCTTTATTATATCATGGAATTGATCTCAATCGTGTACATTGGATTATTACAGATGCTGATCAACTGGGAGATTATGGTGCATTACCGGATTTTGGCAAGTTATCACCATCAAACTCGAATATATGGAGAAAATACTTTACTGATGCTTTAAAGTCTTATTTGAATAACTTTAAACGGATTATATTGAAAAATAATGATCAAAGGATCATTTTTGGAGAAACCTCTACAGATGAGCATCAAAAAAGTTTGAATCAATTCAGGGAATACACCCCCAATGTAAAGAATGTTCATTTATTTTCATCATCAATGAAATGGACAGTACAGTTACTAATTGATTCCATAAATTATGATCCTTTTGAACAATCTTATACTTATGTAATTGGTCAAACAAATACTGGCAAGACAGCCTTGGTGCGATCGTTGCTTACTAAATTCAATGAGGATTTTCAAGAGAAAATGGAGTATACTGATCTCAAAAATCAACATTTGCAGAGTAATCCAAAACCATTCTCATCCAAATTCAATGTTTACACATTCATGTCAATAAATATTATAGATACTCCTGGTTATGTTAGACATGGAGGGAGTATATGGAGACATTTAAACAAGTTTGGTGCACAGTTTTTACATATACCTGAAAAAAGATTGCAACCAACCAAGTCTATCGATCTAACACCTAAAATATTCGGATCCAACATAAAACTATCACAGAAAAACACATGCTTTTGTGTTGGAGGATTGATTTTTGTAAAACCTGTTATTTTGGCTCTTAACCCAAAGGACATAAGTCCCCAAAGTCACCATATAAGTTTCACAATATTGAGAAACATGCCTGGAAAAGTTGAACCACTTACAGCTCAAGAAGTAGATCAGCGTATGAGAATACCCCAAAAAAATCGTATAATGAATGTTTTCAAATGGAAAAGATATATTGCATCAGGCAATGATTTAGAACTTATAATTGACAACGTTGGGTCATTCAAAGCAGTTTGCTCTGTAGACATTCCAGCTACCAAGATTTATTGGGAAATTAAAATGCCGTTTTATGTCAGGGGGATACTGAAACACAATAAAAATGGAGAAGCAGAATTTCTTGGACTTCAATTTCTCACAGAAAAATTATCTAAAGTTCTTAATAGAGAGCAACAACTATCTAGCTGTCAAATATAATATCTACCATAATTGTCTCACAAAGATTTCTAATAATAGCCTCTCAGTAGATTTATAAAAGCTCGGATCGAAAATTTATGTCAAACTATAATTTTCATAGGAACTGCGAATTTTTCCGAGCCTGCATATAATCAACTTTTCAGTCCTTGTAGAACTTTACTGAATGTACATTTATTCGGCCCAATGGCATCAATACCAGACATTGATACAGTGCCTATCAGGTACATAGGGATCAATCTAACAACTATTTTTGTGATTTCTCTTTTTCTACTGTATGTTGTGGTTTGGTTGTTAATATCAATAGGATCATTCCAGTTACAAACCTATTTCAAAACATCATCTCAACAAGATCTACAAAGCAGAGTACGAGCCAGTGATTTTGAAGGTGTTTCTATTTTAAGACCACTTAAAGGTATAGATCCTCAAATGGATTTGTGTCTCGAATCATCATTTAAACAAAATTACCCCCATAATAAATTGGAAATCATATTTTGTGTTCAATCCGAATCCGATCCGGCTATACCAATTGTTCAAGAACTAATGAAAAAATATCCAGATGTGGATTCAAAGCTTCTTGTTGATTCAAATCAGAGAAATTTTGATTACTTCGGTCCCAATCCAAAAGTAAATAATTTACATAAAGGCTATAAAACAGCAAAGTATGACATTTTGTGGATATTGGATTCAAATGTGTACACTTATCCTGACACACTTCAAAGATCAGTTTACACTTTAAAGAATAATCTTAACAATGGTTCAAACATTCCCACAATACTAGGATTGAATAAAACTGTGAAATTAGTCACGCATGTTCCTATCGTTGTGTCTACTTCCAAACATAGATTGAACTGGGGTGCCAAGCTTGATGAAATGTTCATGTCAACATCTCATGCTAAATTTTATACTGCTTTTAATCGACTGCAACTTGCCCCTTGTATAAATGGAAAGTCAAATCTATACAGAAGATCAGACTTGGACATGGCAGTGGAGAACATCACAGATCAACCAACACCAAAAGGTGAAGGCTTGAAACACTTTGCAAAATATATTGGTGAGGACAACATGATTGGTATTGCTCTTTGGGAAGGGGTGGATGGGTGTGCTGGAATGAGTCGAGACATTGTAGTTCAACCTATCACTGGACAAAACAGTGTTAAAGACTATATTAATCGAAGAGTAAGGTGGCTTAGGGTAAGAAAATATATGGTTTTAGCTGCAACTTTGTTAGAACCGACAACGGAAAGCATTTTTTCAGGTCTTATTGGTAGTTTTTCATTAAATGTACTATTCAACAATTCTCTGAAGATCAACTGGATCTGGTTTTTGTTTCATATGGTAGTATGGTTTACCATTGACTCTTTTCAATTTAAAAAACTTACAGGTTTAGCCAATGAATTTTTGAATTCTTCTTCTAGTTTTGAGATACAAGAGTTCGCCAGATTCTGGCTTTTAAGAGAACTTCTAGCATTTCCCATCTGGGTCACCGCAATGTGCGGCAGTGCTATAGACTGGAGAGGTCAACAGTTCCAAATTTTATCTGATTTATCAGCGGAAACATTATAGAGAGATTAGTAAGTTTGATATAAATAAGAAAATAGTGTTCGGTGTAAATATCCCTTTTTAGAGTCAAAAAATTAAAATTAAAACATCCAGGTAATAGATATAAACACTACTGTTGTTGCTGATTTATAGATATGTTATTCTGTCCTTGAATTTGTTGCTGTTCAAGCATATGAGACTCGTATTGTTGGAGACTTTCGTTATCTAATGCACCTGCGCCTTCAATTTCATGGAAGTCTAGAATTTCTGAATACATCATTATTTTCCAATTCTCAACTGGTAAGTCTGCATTGTTGAATGACCAATCGAATTTTTCTTTGGCAACAGGTTCGTCTGTAGGGTCGTGATATGGGGCTAAATATGGATGCGCCAAGGCTTCTGCAGCGCTGATTCTCTCACGAGGATCAAAAACAAGCATCTTAGATAATAAATCAATAGCTTCAGGTTCGACTCCCTTGAATCTTTCAGAAAATGGTACAGGATCTCTATGTGGCAAAGATTGGACAAACTTCAACGTATTTTCTGAACAAATAGTATCTATAACCCCTGGTGGTGGAGATCCTAATAGTTCCGTAATGATGGAAAATTGGTGAACATGATCTTTTCCAGGGAACAAAGGTTTTCCCTCAATCATTTCGGCAAAGATACATCCAACTGACCAAACATCAACTTCAGTATCATATTTTTGCCATGTAAGCATGATTTCTGGGGCTCTATAATAACGTGTAGAAACATAACCAGTCATTTGTGGATCTTGAACTCTAGCTAAACCAAAATCACAAATCTTCAAATCACAATTTTCATTCACTAGGATATTAGAAGGTTTCAAGTCTCTATGAATAACGCCAGCTGAGTGAACATATTTTAAACCACGTAATATCTGGTACAAAAAGTACTGAACAAACTGCTTTTCCAATGGTCTTGATGTCAGTAGTCTATGTAGATCAGTTCCCTGAAGATCAGTGACAAAATAAATGTCTTCAAGAGGTGACAGAAAGATATCTTCCAAAGAAATCAAGTTCTCGTGTCTCAAGTGATTGAGCAATTTCAACTCCCTGTATGTTCTTTTGGCTAAAATTGGTGTAGAAAAAGGTTTCATCACCTTTTTAATAGCAACGTTTTTGTTGGTTAGTTTATCTTTAGCAGAACAAACTAGACCAAACGCACCCATTCCAATCGGATTTAAGTCGGAGTAACGAGATGTTGTCTCAAACACTGTCCCAAATATGTTGGATCTAACAAATTCTTGTGAGCTTGACATTGAACAAAGTTAAATGACAGTAAAACGAAGTTGCTGGTACTCAGAACTAACAAATACAGTTGTTTACAATCAACTGAGGGTACAGATTGTATCGGACGGTTTCATCAAATTGTCGCAACGTACTATATAAAGCTTGCGACTCAAAATTTACGAGGCCAGGAAAATTTCATAGCGAATTCCGGTGACGTATTAAGTATTTTTCAAACTGTATATATTTGTGCATGCAAGACTCTTTCGCCGTATAAAATACTACTGAAGTAAGTCACATGCTGTCTAATATAGACCTTCTTACGAAGGAGGCTGTTACACTTGATGCTGAGTTTGAGACTCATGCTGAGCTTTTTGCATTTCCTACATTGCAGTCTATGGGATTAAAAGTGAGAAATTCTAAATTCGATCCAAACAGTAAGGTTAATTATTTGTGCGGTAATTCACTAGGTTTGATGCCTTTACAAACCAGAGACTATCTTAATAAAGAACTTGATGCATGGGCTGCTAGAGGTGTTGAGTCTCATTTTAGAAATGAAATAACCACTAATTGGGTTGATGTCGATTTACCTCTAGTTCCTAAACTCTCCAAACTTGTTGGCGCAAATGAAACCGAGGTAGCTGTCATGGGGACATTGACAATGGATTTGAATGCATTGCTTATAAGTTTTTATGAACCCAACATCGAAAAAGGTAGAACTAAGATTCTTTTCGAAAAAGGTGCATTCCCATCGGATTATTATGCATTCTTCAATTTAGCTAGATTGAAGGGCTTAAATCCAGAAGATACGCTTCTTCAAATAGGTCCAGATGAAGGGGAATATTGTCTTGAAACTGAGAAAATATTGCAAGTTTTGGAAAATGAAGGTGAAAGCATTGCTCTTGTTTGCTTTCCTGGTATTCAGTATTATTCAGGTCAATTATTTGATATGAAAGCCATCACTGCGAAGGCTCATGAGAAAGGTTGTATTGTTGGTTGGGATTTAGCACATGCAGTGGGAAATGTGGACCTGAAGCTTCACGATTGGAATGTCGATTTTGCTGCTTGGTGTAGCTATAAGTATTTAAATTCTGGACCAGGTGCTATTGGCGGGATTTTCATCAATGAAAAACATACACTTGGTGATGATAAAACTGGAAGGCCAAGATTAGCAGGCTGGTGGGGTAATGATGCTGGAAATAGATTTCAAATGCTAGAACATTTTAAACCTATTGAAAGCGCACTTGGCTTTAGACAAAGTAATCCGAGTGTCATTGATTGTGCAACACTGAAGTCATCACTTGAAATATTTGAACGATGTGGTGGTATTGAAACTTTGAGGCATAAATCAATACGTCTGACCAGTTTTTTGGAAAATTGCCTGAAACAAAGCAAATACTATAGAACCATAGAAGAAAGCAAAAAAGAGTCTTCTGATAAGCCACATTTTATTATAATTACTCCATCTGATTCTGAAAAACGAGGAGCACAGTTAAGTATTCTCTTCCGTCCCTTGGAAAAAGATATAATGATGAAAGTTTTCGAGTATATGAGTACCCGAGGCACAATTTGTGACGAGAGACGTCCAAATGTAATTCGTTTAGCACCAACTCCGTTGTACAATAGTTTTCAAGATTGTGTTACTTGCGTAGCACTTTTGGAAGAAGGTTGTGAAGCACTTAATCTATAAATTTTAGCTATACTGTATCGATGTTTTGGGTGTATGCACATAAAGTTTTGTAGTGAAGCATAAAAGCTATGTATAGCATTTTTTGGGTCTACCACGTCTTCTACTCAAGGCATCTTTCATCTCTTCTGGTTTTTCCTCTATATCCTTAACTGATACTGTTAGTATTGAAGTTTCTGTATCCTCTTTGAAGGATTCGTTGGTAGTGACAGATGTGGTATCTTCGGCAAAGCTACTTATACTATCAGAGATAGAGATTTCACGTAATTTCAACTCATCGCTATCCTCATATTTCCTCACGGTTAAAATGTCTCCATTTCTCTTATATCTCCATAATTTCATTGGGGTTTTCTCCGCACATTCAGGCACATGCAAAATAAATGTCTTTATATCATCAAAATGGATCGAACATGATAGACACGTTCCACTGTCAAATTTTCGTTTCTGAGATTTCTCAGTGGGTCCTAAATCCTCTCCTTGTTTAGCTTTATCGGGAATAAAATGGACGAGTTTTAAATGCCTTTTCAAAACATCCAGTCTATTAAAAGAACCATCGGTTCTATGAGAACAAGTATAGTATTTGAAGCTGAAAAATGGACAATGGTATTGTGGTTTGTTGTGGGACTTTAAATGTCGTCTTAAATCACTTTGCCTTGTAAATGACCACGTACAATGTGCACATCTGAATCTTTTCGGATTAGACGGATCATTGGATGTATTCTTAGACCTAGCTAACACTTGACGTCCATTTTTACGTGGCTCAGGTAAAGATGTTGCAAACGTAGGAAAGACAGTCATGGGTATAGATGGTCTACCTAAAGTAGAGTTGAACCCAGCTCCATTTGAGATATCTCCAAAACCCGTGTTGGCAACTGATGAAAATATACCTGCAAAATTAAGCAATAAGGAAGAAGATGAGTTAGTTCGAGAAAGGTTGTCGGTGCTCATACCCTTTGATATCTGGGCTGAGTTTTGTTCAGGATTCATATTTGTAGATGTAGTCGGGCTACTTGGAGAATCTTGTTTGCGCAATTCCGGTGTTTGTCCTAAAAATTCATTATTTCGTGCTATTTGAGCATAATCTGCCTCCTTCAAATTCAAAGACCTTGGGTATTGATACATAGAGCCCATATTGAAAGGATCGGTGAATGAGTTGGGTATAAAATCTAATGTTGGTCCAAATTGCTTCAAAGATTGGAACTGTTGTATTTTTTGAAGTTGCTGATATTGCTGAAAGCTATGTAATTGCTGCATTTGAAAAAACTGCTGATATTGTTGTTGGATCTGTTGTAAGTAAAGTTGAGAATTATCAAAATTTAAAACATCTTCTGCCCCATTTGCTGCATGGTTTTCTTGGTCCAAAGGAACTACATTGTTATCTATATTAGTTTGTGAATTGGAGATATCACCTTTTGCATAAAGGTATTCTGCCATTGAGATTACATGCTGTTGGTTTTCTTGAGATAGTCTCCCGTCTTTGTTGACCATATAGCCTTCTGTAGTCTCATATTGCTGTTGCTGATTTTGTTGTTGATGCAGCATATTCATGTACACTGGAGGCATTATACCCATGGTCATGACTCCAGTAGAGTTAGCTCCATTTTTATATGAAAGAATATTCTGAGAAAGTAGATTTTGCTTATTCAAAGTATGATTCTGTTCTAAATTTTCACTTAATATGTAGGGTTGTATGTCGGTATTATCTTGATTTTGATTCTGACTCTGGCTTTGATTCTCATTCATAGTATCGTTCGGATTCTGGTTCGAAATTTCATTTGTAATAGGATCTTGTTTGTAGTTCTGATCCTTTTGATTTGTCCCTTGCTTTTTAATTTGAGTAAAAATTTGCTTTTCATTCTGGTTCTGACTTTGTTTCAAACTTTGCAAAGTAGAAAAGGGGGTCCCAAAAGTCGAAGTCTCAGAAAACATTGCATTTGAAAAGACGGATTGGTTTGAAGAAACTTGCTGCATGTCTATCTGATTTCCATCATGTGATCTACCACTTGGTGATTCGCTTTTTTGAAAGTCATGTTGATACTGTTGTTGCAGTTGTGTTTGTTGTAAATATTGAGGCTGTGATAAATTCGGTAAATGCAGATTCTGGTAGGACCTCTGGAATGAAGAATCATTGCCAAGACTTGATGTATCATCGCAGAGCACTGATTTATTTTCATGTATGAACTCTTGTGAATCTATATTCTGTCCATTAAGCTGATGTTTGTTATGATAGTCTAATTTAACGTTTTCAACGGAGTATGTTTTCTCCTTTTGAGAAACATCGTAACAATGTATTGAGTTTGAATCTACACTACCAGCACAGTTCCCCTCAGTTTGAGAAAAAGGTGGATTCCTCAAACTAGCATTTGAAGGTGATTCGTTGCTCTCCTTCATTATGTTCTATTGAACCGCACAAACTGGCTCGGTTTATTTCTAATCAGTTACTCAATGTGTGGCGTACACAATATTTTATTATTCTTGAACGATCCATAAATTCATGCGGTTTGAGTGCGGATATAAAACTTCTCACGCATGCGGCAAATTTAGATGTACAACTCGAAATTGTATGAACGTTAAGGATTAGTGAATTCAGTACAATTAGTAACTTTTCTTATTATGATAAGCTACCTATTCAAGGCCTACTTTAAATCCTTCAAATCACATTCACATTCAAATGATTGGAGTGTTATAAACTTAATTGTTAAAAACACAATAAAGCAATACTAAAAAAATGAAGGAAGCGAGGTTCGAACTCGCGCGGACATACGCCCAACAGATCTTAAGTCTGCCGCCTTAGACCACTCGGCCATCCCTCCAATTATGAAAAT
>JAJMSP010000188.1:0-63876 GCA_030558495.1 Pichia insulana
AGCACTGATTATCCAGAACAAACTCACTTGAGTGACAGTAATCCGAGAAAAATTGATGCAGATCGAAAGTTCAAAAATTCAGATCAAGCTTGTTTACGTAATTTATTTTATGCGTCGCATGTTCCCAAATCAAACTCGTCTTGATTGTACAATGTGTCCAGTCCAGTAACTTACAGAAACACTACTTGTCAGGCAAATTCGAAGGGAATAATTTAAAATCGTATAAATTAATAAACGGTTGCTAAACAATTATCGAAATCAATAATTTATTTCAAAAAAGTTTCTTACTAAAGTGGGTCACACAATCAAAAAATCAATGCTGATAATAGGATTGCAAATATAGACCTCATTAATGAAACCTTATCTGCAGGTGCAACACCTTCAAAGTTGGTTTCAAAAATTGGAACATCAGGATTTGCAGTACTAGTTGTGACTGTTGGTTCAATTGGTAAAGAAGATGTGGTAATGGAAGTTGTTGATTTATTTGTTTCATTGCTTGGGTAATCGGTAGTAGGCTGAACTGGGAATGTCGTGGCAGTAGTACTAGGTTTACGCTCAGTATCTGATATGGTTTCTATTGTGGAAGATTCTGGTTCAGGTTTACCTCCTGAATGAGAACTTGGAACTATAGTAGATTCAGTTGGTTCAACATTAGTGATCGACTCAGTGGTTGTAGTAGTTTCAGTCGATGTTGGTAGCTCACTAATGTGACAGTGATTGTCTGAACATGAGGTGATGGTAACAATGGTGTACGATGTTGTGTAAATCGTACTTGCATTAGTTTGGGTTTCTTTTGAAGACAATATTTCACTACCACTAGTTAAAGGACATAATGATATATTTGGAGTCTCAACGATAATCAAGGTACCATTGATATATTTTCCTTCCCAATTGGTAGTAGCAATGAATGATGTTTCTGTTTTAGTTCCGCAATCAGTAGCAGGATATTCTGTGTAGAATATTTCACAAGAGGCAGGTGGTGTTTTGATTGTTGTATCGACAATAGTAACAGTGATATTTTCTTCTTGAACTGTTGATGTCCAAACATTAGTTTCCAAACTACATACGCTGTTTACAACAGTGGTTATTGTTGAAGATTCGAAACACTCTGGCTTTGGCGTAAGTATAACAATACCTACCTCAACTGTTGTAATCTCATCATTGCCAACAACTGTGTTACTGCTAGTAGTGGTCTTCAAGTTACAATCTTCATGGTTAGTTTCTGTCAAAGTAGTTGTGGTAAACTTTGTCATGCATGAATTAGCAGGTGTCAGAACAACCTCAGTTAGAATTGTGACATCATTTGTTAATGTAGTAGTGCTAAACTCACATACTGTATTAACTGTTGTTTTTGTTATGACCGGTGGAAGGGAAGGGACAGGAGAGTGCTGAGATGATTGGGTAACAGTTGATGATGATGCAAATGATGATATTGATGAGTTGAGCAAGCTAGAAGAAGACAATGATGATTGTGACAAGCTAGCGGAAGTTGAGGATAGCTGTGACAGACTGGAAATAGAAGATGATTGAAGCAAGCTGGAAGAAGCGGATGATGTCAAGGATTCTTTTGATGAACTCCACCAAGTTGGTTTAGATGGTAATGAAAAAGAGGAGAGTATTGATGACTCAAATTTTGATGAAATTTTACACTCCACAACAGGATCATTGATGTTGGTGATTGTGAAAGCAGTAGTAGTCGCATCATCGAAATACTGGGTCACTGAAGTAGACATATCAAAGCTACCAGTAAAATCGTCAGGCATTTTACAACTAGTTTGAGACAAGATCACAGTTGCGGTGCCAACATCAACCAAGTTTTTGGAAATTGTACATGGTGCATGTACGGTCAACGATTCGCAAGTTGTGAATGTTGTTGTGATTATTGATGGTTCACATGTAAATGATGGTACAATGCCATTAGTCACAGTTACTGTCTTACCACTTTTTGTTAAAGTTGTGACAGTCTCAATAAAAGAACCTGAAATACCAGAAGGTACAGTACATGATGTTGTAAGTACTGTAAGCTCATTGTCTTCCTTTGATACTGATGTAGTACCATATTCACAGGTAGCAACAACTGTATTTGAATTACAATCAAGAACAGGTGTGGTAGTAAAACAGGTGATTCTAGGATCAACGACATTGACGTAAGCAATTTCTGTAGTTATTTCTTCAACAGTAACTGTAGATGTTGATGTAGTTGCAAGGAATGAACCTGAGATATAATCTGGCATCTCACAGGTGGTTCCAGTAACTGTTGCAAATTTATCTCCTATTGGGAAAATAGAGGTGTTTCCAGTACAGGTGATTGTATGCACTTGTTTTGAACAACCATCAAGAATAATAATTGGGCTAGGAACTAAAACTATTTGTATAATGTCAGTTACAGGAATATTATTGTTACCGGGGAAAGTTGTTGTAGAATAAGTTGTGGTTGTTTTTGTTCCTGTCCAAAAGTTGGTAGTTTTTCCAGGTGGTGGTCTTTGTACAAATCGAATTGTTGTAGTACTGTATAAATCAGGACCATAAGAAAAGACACTGGTGATATATTTTGTTGTAGCATATGTGTTTGTCCAGAATGAATAAGAGGTGGATAATGCAGGTACGTATTGAATTTCATCCCAAGCAACTGTACTTCCAACACCATTAGTTATCCATCTTGTTGAAATAGAAGTTGTTGAGCCAGTATATTCAACAGGAATTACAACTGGTGGAGGATAGATTTCTTCAACAATATAACCAGTGCTTGTGCCAACAACCGTTGTAGCAATACGATTTGTCTTTTGCACAACAGTTGGATCGTAGGTAATAATTGTTGGGGCATTGGTGATAACTTGTACATAGGTAGTATATGCACCTGTTACAGTTGTTGTTGTTCCAATAGTACCAGTTTTAATGGAAGTCTTCAAAAATGGGATATAGTAAATGTAAGAATAATAACCGTAAGTTTGACCTGCACTTGTTAAAGTTGCAACAAACGTTTTGTCTGTACTTCTACGAACACCCGTATAGTAAGAAGTTGATTCTGAAATTGGAGCAATAGTTTCAATAACAAGATAAGTTGAAGTAAACGTAGTCTGAGCATTGGAAATAGTAGTTGTAACAGGATATGTTGTACCAACAGATAAGCCAACAGTTATGTAACTAGTTGATAAATTTTCATAAATAACTTCATACCAAGTACCTCCAATTCTTGTAGTTGCTTTAGTTGTAACAAAAGTTTTAGGGTAAACAGTTGTGACTGGTAAGTCAGTGACACCAACAGAAACAACTCTGGTTGTTTTATTGTCAATAACAACTTCAACAGTTGTAGTAAATGGTTCCTTTCCAAGAACAACAGTAGTTGAAGGGATTGGTAAATTAACATAAATTATATTGTTGTTGTAATTGGTAACAGTTGCAGTTCCTTGAACTCTATTATACCTAGTAACTGTACTTGCTGGTGGCCTGTAAACATCAATTTCTTCTTTAACATACTCGTAACCATCAGTTACATAAATAGTTCTAGTAGTGTAGCTTGTTGTAGATCCTGTCCAGTTGGTCTTTACAGTGGATTTTCTAACAATACCATAAACGATTTCTGTTTCAATATAGGTGCTGCCATTTGTGGTTACAAGAGAAGATTTTTTGGTGATCTGTTGTGCACCTTCAGAAAACACCCATTTTGTAGAAGTAGTAAAACTAGTTTGGATAACTTCAGGAACACAGTTTTTCTGACCAACATTGTCAACCTGATAAATATAATGTGCAATATCAACTGGGGAACCATCTGGTGGAGTAACTTTAAGCAACATTGAACCTGCAGAGATTCCATTAAAGTAAACAGCTTTAAAAGGGTATACAAGACCTGCTTCAAGGTAAACCCATGATTTTAAAATTGGATTGGAATCATCATTTGGTTTTTTGAAACCAAAGAGAAATGGTTCTTCATTACCTCCCGAAAAAGATCCAGAACAACAATCATAGGCAGCACCACCAATAAATACCATAGCACCATCATCTATATTTGTAAGATCAAATCTGTAAATACCAGTTGTATCGGCTGTTTAAAAACTAAAAGTGTTAGTAAGCTAGGTTAATAATTTTTATAATAAACATAAAGAGAAAACATACCTTTAAAATAACCTGCTTCTTCCATAACTATATGCGAAGTATCAACTTCAATTCCACTAAAGGTGGTAAAACCACCTGGAAAGCTAAATTCGGCGTTTTTTGTGTTTAGGAAAGTACCTAAAACAGATTCTGTAGAGAATGAACCCTGATAAAAAGCTGAGTTTGAGCTTAAGGTTGATTGTTTTTTGTCAAGTTGATAAATGGTGCCCTTTAAACCTTTTGTATATTTAAGATTATCAAGGGAGCATCCATTAATAGAGGTTTGAATTTCGTTATCTACTTCTCCGAGAACAATTTGAAGTAGGGAAAAAAGTGTAATGAGAGCAAAAGTAAGCTGTCTCATTTTTTTTTGTAATTGATTTGAATATGTAAAAATACTAAGATCGTCTATAGCCTCTAAGTATTGAAGGAAATGATACTTTTATATTATTTCTCAAACCTCAAAAACCAGAATATAGAGATTGTGGGGAAATGACCAATGCCAATTACGTGAAAAATTATAACTTTAATCAGAAACAATGGTCACTTATTTTTCATAATTACTTTCCAATACGAACCTTAAATCTAGACTCCTGACATTATGTGTAGATTCAAGTAGACATAATTTTAGTAGTAAGGTTAGAGCTCGTGTAAAGATTGGTACACTGTTTTTGTTCATAAATAAATAGGTGCAGGAGGAAGCAAGCAAATAAAATAACTAACTAATTTGGACAAGCGAGATCTGATGCATTGGACATAAATTTGCCCCAACTACTGACAACGGGTGATCCTATCCAGCGCTAAGCCAGCTAGCAAAGAAACCTAATTTGATTTTGATCCGCGGGTCGGGAATTGCGACGAATCAGGTTATGTCCGTTTGGAGATTGCCAGAATTTGATCGGCCTGCGATAAGAAGTCTGGAGTAAAATGGCCTAATTCTGTCAGATACAAATATCTAATTGGTTGATCGGATTTGCATTTTGGTTGGCCAAACTTTTGATCTGCATGCATCTTCTAATTCGGGATAATTCCATTAAGGGTGATGTGACAGGAAATCTTCTGGAACAGAAACCGAAATTATACCATTATCGATGACCTGGTGATTTTTTTTTAATTTCCTTCAGGCGAAGCTCAATGGATTAATACAACGCTTGAAAAGGAACAATAACAAATTTTTTTTTTAATGGATCTTCTGACCCCGTGTATCTGTGCTATTTACTTTTCATCAAAGGCTAATTCAAAATAGAATTTTTACATTCAGCAGAAATGTCAAAATCAAATAATTTTTTACGTAACCTTTCTACAGTCATAATTTTGATGCAGATCATTTTAACACTTAATCTGATTGGTTTACTCAACTACAATTGTCGGTATTCTATAACAAATGTGGATCGCTTTGCTAAGGTTGTCAGTAAAATTTACAGAAATTTCGGTAAAATCAAAATTTCGTCTAAAACCAATAATTACGTCCGTTACAAAGCTGATCATTATAACTTTACAGATTTCATCAGTCTTGAATCTGTACATATGACGTAAACTTCAAAAAAAATAGCGTTAAACAAAGTTGCGTCATAATTTTAAACTGCTTGTATGAGATAACCACTTTTAGGTCAACTCATTTAAAAGAAAAAAAAGTGAAGTAATAAGATGAGTCAGTGTAGAGAAGCTTTTTTCAACTTCAAAAATGTAAAAGTTTCTAATTTTTGGTGAATCACTATGAAGGAAGCCACCAGTCACATTCATTTTGAAACAAGTCAGCTTTTTGATCTATGGTAATGTTTTATAGACAATCAGTTGATGAGAGAGGATAAAAGCTGAATCGTTCAAACTTGAAAACAGAATAGAAGCAATTGTCATTTGTCTGTTTCAATATGCCAAATCAACAGTCTTAAATTTGACATGAAAAAAATCATGTTAAAGTTATCAGCCATGTCATGTATTAGGCTACAAATAGTGAGTAGTTCATTTTTTTTCGTAAGATAGTGACAACTCTCTCAATCTACGTACACTCCATTATAGATGAAAGATTTCTGATCGTGCACTAGTTCAATGTGTTTAAGATCACTTAAAAGATTCAAGATAAATCCATAATAAAAAAAGTAAAACTATGATTGCTTCACTCTAATTTCCGATGCTAACGGATGTTGTTAGGAAAAGATGGGATATTAAAGCACTTAAGCGGATTTATTCATCAATCGACGAAACTGGTTATTAGTTGAAAGCGATGAGATGCATATTGTGGTGATGAAGCTGTTGTTAGACCCTTTTGATTATGGGAGAAGAAAATTAGCATCATCGTTGCGCAAAGTTAGTTTAGCGCTTGTGCAAAAATTTCGCAAAGCTTCAGCAAGCTCTCAATTCATCTTCAGATCTGAATCTCTTATCGCATGCATATTTGTTTTCATCAAGACATTTTGGTTCCAAGGATACTTCCACGATTTACAATAAAAGGAAAAAGAGAAAGTGTTTAGTTTAAATCTTAGATGACCAGCTTTTATTGATGGGGTACCTAGCATCTATGACTTGACTGATTCTCAATCTTACAGGCTATTTGCAACGATATTTTATGAAAGCTATTGGTTTGCTCAGTTTAGAGGGACACTGAAAATTGATACAAATTTGTTTTTTCTGTTCTGATAAGTTTAAAACATAAATCGATACCTGTGAAGAGCTACTACTTTTGCTGTTATATCACAGGTCAAATACATTGGCAAGTGGATTACAGAAAAAACGTTAAATTAACTTTTCGATGGATAAATGAGTCAAATACAAATATAGTTGTGCATAATGGTTCAAAATTGCAAATGTTGACTTTTTACTTTACACATCAGGCAAGTTTTTTGGGGAAATCTCAATTTGTTTGCCTTTGCGGATTGAAAAAAATATGTTTGATACAAAAGATGGCACATTGAAAGGTCATACAACAAAAGAATAGATAAACACATTTGTCAAGTTGAGATTTTATAAGAGTCAAATGGTTATCTAAAATGACTAAAAATTGTATTCTAATTGCAATGGTATGGAATTTTATGTTTGTATTGTATTCCAATGTACTCTTCAGAAAGAAAAAGATTGATATAAATTTTCATCTCTTGGAGTCCTTTTCTTTTTGTTTTTAAATTTTCAAAGAAAGCGATAAAATATTAAGATAATATCTAGCATTTGTTAATAGTTTCATAAGAAAAATTTTTCAATATGTGATTTGTAAAATTCTTTATATATATATACAATAAATCATACATGTAATAGCACTTGATATATAAAGGCAAGCACAAGCAAAAGCAGATTACATCAAAAACATTGTTTTGGGAAGTGAAGTTTTGTAAGTGAACTCTTTAGGTTAAACCTGATAATTTATGTTGAAAATCGAAAAGAACAGTTTTAACAACTTGATTGAAAATCTAAAAATGAGACACGCAAATTTATAATAAAGTTTCAAAAGCACTTTAAAATTTAAAAACAAGATACGATTTTTTTTTACTGCATCAATGTTCTATACATTCCTATAACGCCTATTTATACTATTCTAAGGGTCATTTATAAACTTTACCAGTATCAACCTTTTCAAAGTAACGATTGATATGATAGTGTTTTTTTTCTGGTACAATTAATATTAATAATCACGGTTAGGGGCTCAGAAAGTAAATTCAGAGCCTGTTTTTTTTTCAAAAATAATAGAATCAATATTATACAATCTTATAAAACTAATACATTAGTCACCGTCCTATGCAGTGGTATAAAATTTTATTGTCTACTCGTAGTCCTATTTGATTCACCAATGAGAGAGTTTGATGTTAAGATGAAACGTGTAGCTCATCGAGTTGATCTAAAATATTTAGCGTACTCATGCATGAAAAGTTTTCTTACATGTGAGAATATCTAACTAAGTTGATTCTTTATAAAGTAACAGATCATACATATAACTATGGCTTTTGATATAAAGAGACAGTTGCTAGAAAGAACACATGGTATTCAACATTTGAAGCGTTATTACTTTGATGAGTAGATAATTCTTATCTGATAAAATATGTCTCTTGGGAGAATCAAACTCCGGGCATCATCAACTATTGCCATGATCGTTATAGTTGAACTATCTTGCAACAAGATGCACCAACAAGTCCACGGCGCCAACTTAGCGCGGCTGTAGCCTAAAATATCGAAAGTTATAAATTTAGATGCTTTTTTAAGGTAACAAATTGACTGGATGGCCAAGCTGGTTAAGGCGTGCGACTGTTAATCGCAAGATCGTGAGTTCAATCCTCACTCTGGTCGTTTAAATTTTTTTCACCCTTAAAAATTTAAAAAATTTTTACCTTTTTTTTCAAAAAAAAGTAAAATTACGCGCCACGATCTTCAAAATTATAGTTTAGATTACTATATTAAATTAGAAATTAATTTTTTTTGTTGTTGATAAAGTAAAGCTTAAACAAGGTTAAATAAAGGGTATATAGGGTAAAAATGATTTTGATTAATTCTTTTTATTAAAAGAAATATCAAAGAAACCACCACCAATAGTTGATTGAAAGAAAGAACTTGAATTTTGTCTTTGCATTGCATTTGCCCTAATTTGATTCATAATTTGTTTCTCCTTTTCAGCACCATAATTAAGTTTTGCCTTTTGAGCTTCAGATTCGGTATTATTTTGAGAATCTTGCTTTTGAGAGAACATTTTTAGTTGTTAATTGTATTATTGTATAATTGTATGTATAGTAAAGTGGTTGAGAAAAGAGGCGAAAATTAATAATTTATATAATAAATTGCATTCAATTCATGGAGTGTGTGGAAAAGAGGGGATTGTTGATAAAATTAGTCACAATAGCCGAAGTACATGACCTAAAGGGCGACAGTCGCCGGAAGAATTTTTGAAATTAAAGAGGGGGTCTATTATTCAAATTAGGCTTAGTAAGGTTTTTCCGTTTGAATTTACGGAGTGTTTTGGGCCGAATTTTATGCCAGCCACTCTGAGGTCACTGGTTCGAACCTGGAGATGGGAACTTTATATTAATTTATATTGAAAATTGCGGGAGTTGCCGAATCCGGTAAGCGCGCTAAAGATGGATAATACGACTATTATTTGACGAATTAACGATATACTATGTTATGAGTCACTAGTAGAGCCTAGGTTTTTACGTCCATTTTACTGGGGTTTTAACAGATTAGACGTCGAGTCATTTAACACTTTCTTCCCCTATTGGCCTTTTCCACACACCCACACCGACACCGACACCCACACACACACAATGGTTAAGAAAGTTCTTCTTTTAGGTTCTGGTTTTGTTGCTAAACCAACTGTTGATATTCTTGCTAAACAACCTGACATTGAAGTCACTGTTGGTTGTAGAACTCTCGATTCTGCAAAGGCACTCGCTGGCGATGTCGCTAAGGCAATCACTGTTGATGCTACTAATCAAACTGAACTTAATTCAATTGTTAAAGATTATGATTTAGTTATTTCTTTAATTCCTTACATTTATCATGCAAATGTTGTTAAAGCTGCAATTGCTTCAGGTCATACTGATGTTGTTACAACTTCTTATATTAATCCAACTTTACGTTCCCTTGAACCAGAAATCAAGAAAGCAGGTATTGTTGTTATGAATGAAATTGGTTTAGATCCAGGTATTGATCATCTTTATGCTGTTAAAACAATTGATGAAGTTCATAAAGCTGGTGGTAAAATTAAATCTTTCCTTTCTTATTGTGGTGGTTTACCAGCTCCTGAAGATTCTGATAATCCTTTAGGTTATAAATTTTCTTGGTCTTCAAGAGGTGTCCTTTTAGCATTGAGAAATTCTGCTAAATTCTTCAAAGATGGTAAGGAAGTTTCAATTGCTTCAGAAGATTTAATGTCTTCTGCAAAACCTTATTTCATTTATCCAGGTTATGCACTTGTTTGTTACCCAAATAGAGATTCAACTACTTATAAGGAACTTTATCAAATTCCTGAAGCTGAAACAGTTATTAGAGGTACTTTACGTTTCCAAGGTTTCCCTGAATTCGTTAAAGTCTTAGTCGATTTAGGTTTCCTAAAGGAAGATTCTAATGAAATTTTCAATAAATCAATTCCTTGGAATGAAGCATTCTCTAAATATATTGGTGCATCTTCAACTTCTGAAAAGGATATCATCGCACGTATTGATGAATTAACTAAATTCAAAGATGAAGCTGATAGAGAACGTATTATTGCAGGTTTAAAATGGTTAGGTGTATTCTCTAACACTCCAATTACTCCAAGAGGTAATCCATTAGATACACTTTGTGCAACTTTAGAAGAAAAAATGCAATATGAAGAAGGTGAAAGAGATTTAGTTATTTTACAACATAAATTTGGTATTGAATGGGCTGATGGTACAACTGAAACTAGAACTTCAACTCTTGTTGATTATGGTGTACCAGGTGGTTATTCATCAATGGCAAAATTAGTTGGTGTACCATGTGCAGTTGCAGTTATGGAAGTGCTCAAACATGAAGGTGAATTCTCTAAACCAGGTCTTTACGCTCCAATGACTCCAGAAATTAATAACAACATTATGAAGACTTTGAAAGACGATTACGGTATTTTCCTTACTGAGAAAACTTTATAATTTACTTTATAAACTTAATCTATAAATTCTTAGAAATTATTCTTATTCTGATTATCTAACCCCCTCGAATTCAGGCCCCAATTTTCGACCATGCTCAAACACCCACAATACATTCACTTATATATAGTAAGTAGCATTCACATTGACAACTATGTTTAGAGGAATTCGTTCATTAGCAACAGAGATAGGTTCCGATATTGATGGTAAGATAAGAAGTACTAACGAACAACTCGTTGGTAAACCACTCTCAGCTGCAACTTCACGTACAAAAAGATTCCTTCGTCGTTCCGCAGATAACCCTGGATCTTCTGCATCCTCTTCATCATCACCAGGATTTTCATTCCGCAGTAGACACAAAGATTGGGAAGAAATTGATGGAACCACCGAAGACGACACCGTTGTTCACCGAGCATTAGTCCAGCATTTCAAACAACAGGGGAAATCACTCCCTGCATATCTCGTTACACACTCAACAGATCAGCAACAACGTCGGCCTATAGCACGCACCAACACTGCACCTCCAACAATGAATACATCACAATTGCAATCAAGGCCACAATCAAAATTAGAGTCACAATCACATTCACAGTCACAATCACAATCACATTCACAATCACATTCACCTACACCTACACCGGCGCCAATGTCTCGTCCACACACGACACGGTTCAACTCACGGTTTGGAAACAGCAATGGAGGTGATGGTCGTCCCTCACTTGCTACTGGGAACCAGGGGAGTTCGTCCACCCGTTTTGTTCGACGTACATAAGACAGTCGGTTGGTCCACGACAAGCGACGTGTCGTGAACAGTTGTTTTGGGGGGAAATTTCGAGTTTTACTTAGATGAGCGAATTCGAGGAGAGAAAGAGAAAGCTAGCCAGAGAGAGAGATCGAGAGAGGGTGGGGAAAAAATGTTGTTGTGTTTGCTAGTGTTGTTGTGTTGTATCATGACTTATTTGTTGTTGCACGCAGACGATGGTAGACTCAGCGAGCACAGAGAAAGAATACGGGAGACAGGAGTCGGGAGTTTTGGAGAAGGCGAATGATGTAGGGTTAGGAAATACTACTTCTGCTGTTGCTGATGTTGATGCTGACGCTGACGCTGATGCTGATGCTGACAACGAAGCAGAGAAATTACTTGAGGACAATGAGGAAGAGGATACGGAAAGTGCAGGAAACGGACTTTTGGAAAGCTTGACCACAGACATTGCCAAGTACCATAAGAAAGTAGAGAAAAAGGCAGGTAAGAAGGGAAAAGAGGAGGTTGGTGTTGAAATGGGACCGGAAGAGCTTGATAATGAGACAGTGGTGGCTGATAAAGAGAGTGAGAAGAAAGAAATTACAGATTCTTCTATACGGAAACGTGTTTTAGAAGATTCTGATAATTATGAAGATTACAATGAATCTGACACTGGTGTTGAGAAACGGAAGAAGAGTAGCAAGAAACATAGATCTGATCGTAAAGTTGTTGAATGGTCAAAGGAAGAAGATGATGCAATTGTTTATTACAAGGAAGAGATGAAGTATTCATGGAAAAGAATTGAGGAATTACTCGAGAGTAAACATTCATGGCAAGCAATTCAAATGCGGTATTTACGTAATCATAAATCACGTAATGAAGATTGGTCAAAATTTATGGAGGTTAAACTTATTAATGCTGTACGTAAAGACTGGGAAAATAGGTGGCGTAGAATAAGTGCTGAACTTGGAAAACATTTCACACCAGAGAGATGTCTTGCAAAGAATATTGATATTTGCAAAAAAATTGAAACTGATTATTACACACAAGTATTTCAAAATAAAGAACTTACAAATGCATACCTTAACCCATTACATGATATTAAAGATCCTGAACAACACAAGAAGCTTCTTCTCGTATATATGGGTCTTGATTCTATTAGTTACGAAGACGATCCTAATGCAGCTGAAGCCGTTGAAGCAACAGAAGCAACAGAAGCAACAGAAACAGCAGAAACAGCAGAAACAACAGAAACAGCAAAAACAGCAAAAACAGCAGAAACAACAGAAACAACAGAAAAGACAAAAGAACCAACTGAACAACTAGAGGAACTACCACAAGCTTCTCCAAAGACTTCTACAGACACGCCTAACCAAGAATAACTGTCACTAGTTCTGTATATTAAATCGTATAAAGTAACGAATTGTAATTTGAAACCAAGTTTGCTTAGCGCGGAACTTTCAGTACTGACACAACTCCCCATCTGATCTCAACCTTTCAACGCCTCCTCTCATCACCGATCATCATACCTCTTACACAGACAGTTATGGGTATAAAGAAGCTATTTAGGGCTAAAGAGCTAAGTGATGAAGATGCGAAGGATCTTCTTGAAAAGAATGGTGTTATTACCCGTGATGAAAACCAGTACCATCGTTCCAAATTCAAATTTGGTGAGTTTCGTAAGTATTCCGAACAACAAGCTAAAAACAAGGACACTACATTGAGACCTGTTGCTCCACAGGGTACAACTGGATATGGGTACGGTTATGGTGATTCATATGGTGAAGAAAACAATAGCAGTCAAATCGATAGTAATCAAGGGCTCGGATACGACGAACATGCAAATGAATATCGTACATCTATACCAACATCTGCATCAACTGAAAACAGTTATAGCACTAGCACTAGTAATGGTAGCTATAGAAGTTATAGTGATTACGGGAATAATAGTTACGGATACACAACACCGAATTATGGACGTTCAGCATCAGCGAGGGATCAAGGAAGGCGAACAGCTGTTGAAAGACGACCTCAAGGTATGAAACAAAGTGCTAGTTATGGTGGAATAAGTAGAAATCTTGATTCACCAACTATAGAGGATGGTCCATCTAAATACGGGTACGAGCCATCGATGCGGAGTACAACTAATGATTATTATGCGAATCCATCTAGTTCATCTAGTGCGTCCGTTCATGATGCATCACATGCATATGGTTTTGATCCTTACAGTGCATCCTCGATAAATGTTCCTGCAAGCAAAAGTGTTTCTACGTTTGATGCGTATACACCAGCTGCAGCTGGAGGTAGTGCATCCGATGATGTGTATGGGTTTAACGTTGAAGAATCTTATAACCATGAAGATGACAACAGTACACTATATGCAGGTGCATCTGTTGCTGCTCTCGGTTCGGGAATGCAGGCATTGCAACTTGAAACAGAACACAAACAAGTTGAACAAGTACAAGATAATGAATTTGATCCTTATGGTCCTGCAGTTGAACAAGTACAAGATCAAGAAACTGTACAGGAAGGTATTGACCTAAATGCATATGAACCAACTCCGGTTTATGAAGATGAAGAGTTTGAAGAACTTGATGAAGATGAGGAAGAGTTGAATAGAATTCAGCGACAGACAAAGGAGGTGCGTGGTGATACTGTACATTTAACACGTCAAATGGTGGACAATTTAGCCAATGCAAATGTTACAGCTTCTAATACACTTGGTGTACTTGGTAATCAACGTGAAAAAATTTATGAAATGGAGAACAATGTGGGTACAATGAATGTACAGACGCGTTTTGTTGGTGATCATGTTAAAGAACTCGAACATTACAATCGTAGTTTGTTTCATATTAAAATGAACAATCCTTTCACACGTAGTGCTAGACGTAAGGCTAAAGATCGTGCATTTCTTGCACAGAGACAAGAGGATAGATTGCAGAAGGATAAATTGAACAGTAGTTTATATGAATCACAACAGGCAATTATGGATCAACTTAATAGTGGTAATGGTGGTATCAATGGAGGTAAATCTGAATTACAAGAAAAGTATGAATATGAGAGAAGGGTACGAGAAGCGAATAAGTACCTTACAGCTGATCATGATGAAGAAGATGAACGACAAGAAGTTGAAATTGCTGCAAATCTGGAACGTGCACAGAAGTTTGCAGAAACTTTGAAAAAGAAGGCCCAATTAATGTCACAGGAAATCGGGAAACAAAATAGAGATTTACAAGACATCAGTCAGAATGTCGACAATATCGATGATAAAGTTGTGATGAGTACACGTCGTATCAGAGGTATTTAACGTTTACATGTGTAGCAGCGAGTAATAGTCTTATCGATGGTTCCGCGAGAGAGATCTGTGGCTTTATGCATTCTCCCCCACAGTTTTAAGTTTGTGAACAACCCTTTTTCCCACTAATTTTCTCAATACTTTCATTCTTCCAGTTTTTCTTTCTCTTCTTCCTCTTTTTGCAATGACAACTGCAGTTTCAACACCCGGTGCAGATTTCTACACCAATTTGGGTCCATCTGGACTTAAAGTTTCCCGTATTATCCTCGGTACAATGACTTTCGGCAAACGTAGTTGGTCTGATTGGCTCATTGAGGATAAGGATCAAGTGTTTGCTATCCTTAAAAAGGCCTACGATGCAGGTATTCGTACTTTCGATACTGCAGACAGTTATTCTAATGGTTACAGTGAGATCTTTATTGGTGAATTCTTGAAAAAATACAAGATCAAAAGAGATCGTGTTGTTATTCTCACTAAGATCTTCTTTCCTTATGATCCTGACATGGAAGGATTCTCTCAAAAGACTCGTAATTCATTCCCTGTTGTTGAATACCTTAACGGTCAAGGATTGTCAAGGAAACATATTTTTGATTCTGCTAAGGGTATCAACGAACGTCTTGGTACTTACCCTGATGTTATTCAAATCCATCGTTTTGATCCAACCACTCCAATTGAGGAAACAATGGAAGCATTACATGATCTTATTAAACTCGGTTTGACTAGGTACATTGGTGCATCTACAATGAAGGCTTATCAATTTGTTATGATGCAAAGTGTTGCTGAAAGACGTGGCTGGACTAAGTTTATCTCTATGCAAAACTACTTCAATCTTTTATACAGGGAGGAGGAGAGTGAAATGATTGAGTATTGTAAATTAACTGGAGTTAGTGTGATTCCATGGTCACCAAATGCAAGAGGTATCTTGACGAGACCTCTTGGTGTTGCCGGTGAAACAAACCGAATCAATGGTGACAAGCATAGACTTACAAACCTTGGTCTTGCTGAACTCTCACAAGCAGACCAAACTATCTTGAAAAGAGTTGAAGAGATTGCAAATAAGTACAATAAACCTATGGCCGTTATTTCTACAGCTTACGTTCTTTCTAAAGGTCTTTCACCAATTGTGGGCTGTAGCAAGCCTGAAAGGGTCGATGACGCCATTGAAGCGTTCTATTTCCACAAGCAGCTTACCGCAGAGGACATTGCGTATCTCGAAGAGCCATATGTCCGCAAAGCATGGGCATCCTAATCTTAAGGACGACTATGTCTACCCTTCATTATTTGTTTATTTATTTATCTATCTATCTATCTATCTATTTATCGAAACGTTATCTGATGCCTCACTGACTGACTGACTGACTGACTGACTGAATCTCTATCCCCGCAAACCCCGCAAAGTGATTAAAATTTTGACTCTCGCGAAAACGAAAACGAAAACGAAATCGGCTCCGGACCCGGACTTGGACTTGGACTTGGACTTGGACCTGAAGGCGATTCCTTGCTCATTCACTCACAGCTTGTTCTTCTTCTTCTTCTTCTTCTTCTCTGGCAACACGACTAACCACAACCACTTCAACTATGATCCCTCGTACGCTGAGGGAACTCCTAAAGGCGTCCAAGAGGACGGCCAGGGAGATCAGACAGGCGTTGGAGGATGTTGGCGAGCTTCTTAGGGAAGGCCAACAGGCCCAGCCTGTTAGAGTCCCTGTGAGACCTTCAAGTCAACATCCACTTGCTCGTAAGTCTGCTTCCAGGCGTAATTTTTCAACTTTCAATGCAACTTCAGCTTCAAATTCAGCCTTTTCAACTTTCAAGTTCAGATTTGCTAATATCAACTCCACTTCACCTTTGAAACGTGCTCTGTTTACCAATTTCACTTCTTTCAGATCAGCATATAGACCTTTCAACGGTGGTGTTGGAAAGGGACTGTTTTCATGCTTTCCTAAACACAATGCAAGATCATTCTCAACATTTTCTCCAAATGCAACACATCAAATAGTAGAGAATTTATCACAAAATGTAAGAATGTTTTTTCTCAAAGGTGGTAAATTATCTCAAGATATGCTCAATAATAATTCTGCCTCTACTAGTCCATATCAATTGGCTAATGAGAGTTCTGCAGAGCAAGATTTGAAGTTGGCAAGCAGATTCTCAGATGTTAAACATGACTCTGGTTGTTTTATTGAGTTTGATTTTTCAACTCCATTATACGTTCCTGAAGCAGGTATTTTCGACGATGAATCATCACTCAATTTACAAACAATTTTTGAATCTAATATGAAACATCAAACAAAAGTCTTGAACGATATTAGCACGTTTAAGGAGAAAATTGGTTCAACAAGCTATAAATTTAACAAAGCGAAAAACCGATTGCGATTTTATTGTCCAAATTGTGATGTAATCAAAATGGAACTCCTTTTGAAAGAAAACGGTATAATTACGGGGATAGTATATAAAAATGATGAAATTGACGACCAGAACCAAATATCAACTCCAGTTGATCTTGATACCCCAGAACTGCTTTCTCCATCTTCATCAGAATATTCTGATTTTTCAAACATCGACTCGGATATCATTTCTTCTGCTAATTCTGTAGTGAAAAATGATTATTATTTTATTGTACGTTCAGGAGAAGAATCTAACATCCTTTCAACTTCTGAAGAATATGCTGTCTTGGCATAGGTTTTACAATCTCTTTTTATTTGTTTTAACAATTAACCTTTCAAAATCTCTTTCTTATTTTCTAGTCTCTTATCACGGTATAGTTAACGTTTATATCCAAATACTTAATATTGATTTTCAGCGAAATCCAAAATTTAAAGAAGAGAGCCCATAGAATGCATAACGCAAATTTAACAAGCTAACAAGGTGATTGATTTCCAGGAATCACTAACAGTAACGATGAGCGTCACAGAACACCAGAGAGGGGACTCTGACTCTGTTGATTTTGATTTCAACGAATACACACACGACTCAATTGATAGTAACAATGAGATTAAAACTGGTAAAACTGAGAATGATAATGAGGAAAGTGTAAATAATGAAGGCAATATTGTTGACCAAATCAATGGCGCTGATGCCAATGAAAGCTTAAAGGGTACCGAAAAGGCAGAAATTGCAGAGGAGAAACTAGAAGATAAAGAAGACGAGACAGTTATTCATAATGAGATTTCAAAAGATATTGAAGTAGTAACAGACATTCCAGAAGAAAGTTCTCAAGGTGAAGAAGTGCAGACAAAGCTTACAGATGCAAATAAGACGGAACCAGTAGATGAATCTATTGCTGTAGAAACAGTACATGAAGAAAATATTAGTTTAGCTAATGATATGGAATCAATTGATTCGGAAGCATCAGTAGTTCATAGACCTGAACTTCCGGCACGGATACAAACCACAGATACCAAGAACTTACCTGAGTTACCTACGCGTGAAACCACTGAACAGCCAAAGACACCAATTAACTGGTTTAGCTTTAGTACAATATCAAATTTTGAAAATACAGCTGAATTGATATCATCCCCTGTGAACATGAATCTTGCATATCACCGTTATACAGAACGTGAAAACGAAAGCAAGTCAGAAAAGGATCAAAATGATATCGTCAATAGTCGTAATAGTTTGAAGAAAACATTCAACGATATCAAAGCTGGTGTAAGTCATAATGAAGTCTTAGCAAACAGCATCGATTGGGAATTTTGGTCATTGGTTAGCAACAATTATAATGAAGTAGTTATAAATAAACAGACTGAATTGAAAAAAAATATAACTGCTGGTATTCCAAATGAGATTCGTGGTATGATTTGGCAAATAATCAGTGATTCAAATTCAATCAAATTGAAAGAGTTTTTCATTAATACAAAGGATTACAGTAGTGAATTTGCAAATATGATTAGACGTGATTTGGTAAGGACAAGGTTTGTGAAAGATTCTCAAATTAACGATAAATTGGATGATTTGTTCAATATTATCAAAACTTATAGTCTTTATGATACTGAAGTTGGGTATACTCAGGGTATGGCATTTATTACAGTACCATTGTTAATGAATATGGAATCTGATGAAGCATTTTGTGCATTGGTTAGATTGATGTTTACATATGGATTACGAGATTTTTTCTTACCTGAAATGCCAGGACTTCATCTAAGAATTTATCAATTTGATAGATTACTTGAAGATTTTGTACCTGATTTATACCAACATCTTCAGAATGAAAATATAAAAAGTTCAATGTATGCGATACAATGGTTTTTAACATTGTTTGCATATAAATTCCCATTGTCTATGGTATTACGAATTTTTGATGTTGTTATAGCTGAAGGATTGGAATCAATTTTGAAGTTTGCTCTTAATTTAATGATTAAAAATCACGATCATTTGTTAACATTGAAATTTGAAGATTTGCTTGAATTTTTAAAGGAAAAAATATTTTATTATTATTTTGAAAGTTGTGATGATTTAGGAGATGATGGGAAAATAGAGGACAATAAATGGAATTATAAGATTGATGAATTTATAAAAGATTCAATGGAGATTAATATTTTACCATTAATTTTGAATAAATATAAATGTGAATATGATGAAGTTACTAGGATTGAACAGGAAAATGCAAAGAAAGTACTAGAATTACAATCACAGAATGGAATGATAATAAAGGAAATACGTAAAGTTGAAGCAAATTATGCAATTTTAAATAAAGAGCATATGGAAATTGCGAATGAAATGGTCAATGGTAAAATGAGTATTGGTTCATTGGAAGAAGAGAATAAAAGTTTACAAGAAAAGATTGAAGAATTGAGGCAAAGACTTGAAAACTTACAATCATCAACTGTATCAAATGGTGTTGTTGATTTTACATCTAATTCAAGTGTTCTTAGTGAAGGTTTAGATAAGGAGATTCAAAAGGCAATGGAAACAAATCTTCAAGTTATGGATGAAAATCAGCTTTTAGAGGAAGAGTTGGCTAAATTAGAAGCAACTAACCAACAGCTGAAATCTGAACATGGTAAGAACATTGGATCAATGTTTAAACTTAAGAAGGGTAAGTTCTGGAAATAGGATACTAATTTGTGTAGATTATTGATATTAACAATTGAACGCGCTTACGTAAAATCAGTGAAAAATGAAGCTTGTGAAATTTAATGCATGACGATCGAGATTCGTTTAACTGAGGAAGTGATTGCCCAGTTAGCAAAGGAGTAGTATACAAGACACCATGGATGCATTCAAGGGAGTAATTAGAGGAGTGAGAAGTTTCTCTACAACTGTTTGTGCTAATGCACGTCAATACAAATCAGTTGTGAACAGACAACTGAAGGAAAAGAAAGATTTGAAAGTTGGTGATCCGAGACCATTCAAATTATGGGTTCCAAAAGAGATTAGTAAATATCCAGAATATCCATATGGTGAAGCACGTATTTTCAAAAGAAGTGATAAAGGATTATATGGTGGACAAGTCATTGCTTTCGGTAATAAAGTGAGTGAGATGGGTAATAGAAGTAGAAGATCATGGTTACCTAATGTTATTACTAAGAGTTTATGGTCTAGTGCATTGAATAAGATGATTAAGATGAAGATGACAGCTAGAGTTTTGAGAACAATTACCAAGGAAGGTGGATTAGATAACTATTTAACCAAGGAGAAGGAAGCTAGAATCAAAGAACTTGGATTGTTTGGATGGAGATTAAGATACGAAGTTTTAAAGGCAAGAGAGGAAGCAGCAAGACCACCAGCTTACGAGATAATCGATGGCGTTAAAGTTTACTATCAGGGAGAATATCAAGGTAAAAATATCAAGTTGATCAGTGGTAAGAGACGTCTACTAAGGGAACTATTCCCAGCTGCAAAGCAAAACACAACTGGAGAGCTTTCATTTGCCGCTTTCAACACCAAGTTTGCAAGCAAGAGCATTCCAGAGATATTGAAGGAGTGTGAACGCCTGCAAGTGGATCTCTCTTCTGTGAGTTCTACTGCATAGTTGTTCTACATGATTAATCTGTTAACCTGTATATAACGTAAGCATACAAATAAAATTGGAGAAAAAAACACCCGTGCACAGAATAACATCAATATCCACCCGTGCACCGACAACAAAAACCCAGCAGTCACAATAACCCAAAGAAGCAATTATATGTACACACCCTCGCACCGCACATACGTTTTTTACAGTACTGTGACGCGACTGAGACAGAGAATTTTCAGTCTCTATTAGAGGTTGAATTGAAGGTTGGTGAAAGTGTGTTAAGTAGTACAATTTCAGTTATCAAAGATACACACAATGGCTGCATCCGGTATGTACAACAGAACCGTCAAATTGCAAGGAGAGAGATTGTCAGTATTGTTTTGGGAAAGTTTGAATACAATTAAATGATAATGTTAAATGTAAATATTCATTTTGAAGACAAAGTGGCGTCGGATAATCCTCCTATGTAAATATATCATTTGAAAAAACATAATACTAACATTAAACAATAATATAGGTATCATTCTTGGTTTAAACAAAGGTCACAAGGTCGAATCTAAGGCTGTTCCAGCAAGACAATCCTTCAAGAAGGGTGCAAAGTCTCAAAGAACCACATTTGTCAGATCTTTGATCAGAGAAGTTGCAGGTTTAGCACCATACGAAAGAAGAGTTGTTGATTTAATCAGAAATGCTGGTGAAAAGAGAGCAAAGAAGTTTGCTAAGAAGAGATTAGGTACTCAAAAGAGAGCTTTAGCAAAGGTTGAAGAAATGTCCAACATCATTGCTCAATCCAGAAAGCACTAAACATGCTGCTATTCTGTTTATTCAGTAGATAATTGTTATACTTAGTAAGTAACAGCTTTTCCAATGTTTAAAATTTAATCCTTTTCAGTAATACTCAAAATTCAAAATGGGTGGCTCAGTCATCCACCCAATCACTATGGTAATTTTCAATTACAGATGTTAAGAGAGAGTTTGATTAGTACATCATTTTGTACTGTCAACATTCACCACATGATTAGACCAGTCAGTAAGAGAATTTCTTTAATACGCTTTAGATTTGTGCGATTTAATTCCGTTTCTACTATTGGGAATAAGAAAGGACTGAATGATTCAGTATCATCAAACTCATCAACGCCACCCGTACCAGCTACAACTTCTACAGACTCTACGGTAGCACCACCGACATTCTTCCACAATCAGACAAATTTACCTGAAAAGATGGTACCAATTGAGACAGATTTGACAAAGTCCGATCCAAAATTGACAACTACAGTTTTAGCTGCTGTTGGAGCTAAAACAGGAGCATCATTAACTCCACCACCTACCCCTCCGCCACGTTCTATTTTCTCTACATCTGAAGACAAAGCACGGGATACTAGAAACTATTTTGAAGGATATAAGGATTTTTGTAAAGGTATGGCGTACATAGGTATTGGAATGGCTACTTTATTCTTCTTATTTGATCAATATGAAAGACTTGATGAAAGCGAGAAACAAATGAAGATGATGAAGAAAAAACAGGCAGAATTAGTTGCACAAATGCAGAATTACAAGAACAAACTGAAAAAAGTTGCTATTGATAATGCACGTCAAAACGTAATAACTCAAGGTAAAATGCAAATGCATATTGCATTATTACGTAAACAATTAGAAGATTTAGGTGTTGACCCAATAGATATTGATACAGCTGTACAAGAATTTGAACATTCAATTAAAATAGATATTGTAGGAAATCGTGTAGAATTATGGGTCCCTGGTGAGAATGATATTAAAAGATTAATCCCTGATCCACATGAGTACAATAAGAAACGTTGATGATAAAAGTAACTGTAAATAAATTAGTATATACCTATCTAGCATGAAAAGATTATGAGAGAAACCCTACAAGTTGATCTGAAACCCTTTCCGCGGTGGAAAAAACTATAAAAGGGAACATGTTCCCCCACTGTGATCATAAAACGACTACAAGTTTTTCTTCCTTTTGTAACAATGTTTTTTAACCACTAGGCGCCCATTAGAGTTGCGATTCAGACTGTTCAGTGTCTTAACCGTGCTCGGGTTAGCCTTAGAACGATATTGGGCAAATGGATGTTTGCTCGGTTTTTTTCGGCTTTTAAATGTCGTGTTCAGACTTTCTGTGTTTGAGCTATGCGGCCCTTAACCTACATATTATAAGTAATTGTTATCTTCTGGATTGAATTAGTTTTGCATCCAATTTCTCCTCTTGGCGTTGTTTAATCTTAAACTCAAGAAGACTTGGAATTGGACAACATGGTGAACGTGCATTTTCACCACGTTCACTATAAAATCCTTGACAGCATGCATATAGCTGATCAATTAAATCACTGCATTTAGACTCATCATAACCATGTCTTTTAAGACAATTTTGAATAGCACATGCTTCTTTCTTGCAAGGATCACTCATATATCTGTTGTTGAGAAAAATTGGGGAGGGCATATAATTCAAGAATCTTTTTAGATTACCATTTTCTCTTTAACGTCGACTATTTGGTGAAAATCCTTCATTTCCTAATCAGGTAATTTATTCAGTACTAACCGCGCTTAAAAGATCTCGAGAAAGAGTCAAACCAACTTCAGCCTTAATATAGTCAGTTCATTCTTTATCAGACTTCAATTTCATACTACTATCCACTATATCCATCTGACTATTCTTTCCCATTTAAATGCATCTACTGGCAAATGCTACATCTCTCATAAGGGAGCAGTTATCTTCTATTTTTGGGTCAATATCGTTTTCTTGCTGGCTTATCCTTATGATTCCGCAACTTGTTGAACAATGGCGTCTTAAAACAGTGGATGGAATATCTCCTATATTTCTCCTTATTTGGGCAACTGGTGATGTGTTTAACGTTATTGGTGCTATTTGGGCACATCTTCTTCCAGAAGTTATACTTATCGCTCTTTGGTTTGTCGTTGCTGACGTCATCACATTTGCATTTTACTTCTATATCTCTCAAGTTTACGACAAGAAGAGACATAACCATAGGAAACATCATCCTGTTGTTCTAGATGAGCAAACTACTCTTTTAGGTGAGCATGCAATTCATGATATACATCCAGACGTTGAAGACAGCATCAATTACGCATCTACTGACGAACAACAACAACACCATCACCATCATCATCATCATCATCATCACCATCATCATCACAGAAGAAAATCTTCAACACTTGAAGATGTAGTTTATGAACCTGAAAACCACTCCGTTTTTGTACGTATTATTCTACCGCTTTTACTGGTTATCGCTGCTGGTGTGTTCGGTTCGATACTGTCACCTAACAAATCTACCTCAGATGTACCTGAAAATCCACCTTCACAGGGAGACGACCTTCTTGGTCCACAAATACTTGGTTACTTGTGTGCAGCATTTTACCTTACCGCAAGGTTACCTCAAATATACCATAATTACAAGAAAAAATCAACAGCTGGATTATCCTTATTATTTTTCCTTTTAACGATGCTGGGTAACATCACATACAGTTTACAGATTCTCGTGTATAAACGCGATCGGGAGTACCTATTACTTAATCTGAGTTGGTTGCTTGGATCACTCGGTACAATAATTGAAGACATTGTCATTCTTACACAGTTTTACCTTTATAGAAACAGCATATGCTAGAATTGTTTGTAAATTTTTTTACTAATTGCCACCAAAGCTTCCAACGTATGTCCAACCACCAAACTGTTTTTGTACGGATTCACTTAAATAATCATCCACAACGGAGTCCATTGGTCTCTCGTCTGTAAAATCAGTAGAAATATTGGAAATATCCATTGAATTTTTAACTTCTGGTTTATATGGTGGAATATATCCCTTACTGTTAAGTTTATCCCAATCGATATCCTTAAAGAAAGGATGATTTTTAATTTCATGTACTCCATGATAACCTAATCGTTGTACAGGATCTCTATTGAGTAATCTACCAATTAAATCCTTTGTTACAGAATCCATATCATTAGGAAATATAAGTGGATCTTCCAAAATCTTCTTGTACATTGCTGAAACATCTTCATCATAAAATGGTGGTAATGAAGTCAACATTTCATATAAGAGAACACCTAAAGTCCAAAAATCAACAACTCTAGTGTATCCCTTATTGAGTAATAATTCAGGTGCAAGATATTCAGGTGTACCACAAAATGTATTTGTTTTCTGATCTAGTTTCATATTAATTTTACATAAACCAAAATCACATAATGCAATATGTCCTTGGTAATCAAGTAAAATATTCTCAGGTTTTAAATCTCTGTAAACAATATTCATTGAATGTAAAGTTTCAATAGCACTTAATAATTCACAAATGTAAAATTTAGCCCTAATCAATGGGAATTTCCTTGCCTTTTGTAAATGATAAAACAATTCACCACCGTTGATAAATGATAAAACTAAGTAAAGTTTCTCACTTGATTGGAATGCAAATTTAAGAGGAACAATAAACGGAGAATTGACCCTACTTAAGACAAATTTTTCAGCTAAAGTATGAGTAACTTCCATCTTGTTAACAATATGAGCTTTCCTGATTGATTTAAGTGCATAAATCTTACCTGTGTCTTTCTTCCTTACTTGCATAACTTTACCAAATGAACCTTTACCAATAACTTTAAGTAAGTCAAAATCATCAATAGATAATGGTTTACTCTCTTTTGATAATGGTTTAAAATCTAATGTCAAATTGAGTGATCCAATCAAATCATCATCAGTGTATGGGTTTTTCAAATTGAGCCAATTATGATTGAGTAATCTGACAGGTTCAGAAGGATTAGCATTTGTTGCCCTATATAAGTCAGAAAGACGACACATTATAGATCCAATAAGATGATCTTCTTGTTTATTTGATTCAAGCAGTGAACCTGGAATCCGAATATAGATTTGGATGGTCAGAATAGCATTGTTAGGAGAAGTCACATCAAAAGTAGTGACACTATTAAATTTAGTGTTTGCAATGGTGTTTCCTACAGAACTGATCCGTTCACTTGAATTTTCAACTTCGATAACTGCGTAGACGAGATTGTATTGAGCAACAACGTTCTTGTTTGGTTCTGTTGAAGAATTGATTCTTAATGTAGAAGGTAAGTAATATGACAGATTTGTCTTTGCAGCTTCATCTAATGAATCATTAAGTCTATTGATGCTTTCTGTGAGTTCTGCTTCATTGATATGCTGACCAAGACTAGCAAGTTTTGATAAAATCTGTTTATTGATTCTTAAGGGAACAGGGATTTCCAAATCTTTGGAAGAATATACTTTAACAGTGAGAAGACCAGGTTTAAGTCTTTGAGTAGATGGTAGTGATGTAGATGAAGTAAGTTGAACATCTGAGGAGTCATCATCATCTTCACCTTCAATAACTGGATCTGTATTCCCGAGATCTTTAGTAATCAAAGCAGGAGATGAAGAAGAATCACTATTTCCCAGTTTCATTTTATTCACATCACTAGCAATATTGTCCATATCTTTGCTTATAGTTTTACGTGATTCAGAGAATGTTGCTTGTGGATCAACAGGTGTTGAAAGATGATCGCGTTCGTGATCGTTGCTTGAATCGCTTTCGTTATTGTCTGTATGCAAATGCAAAGTACTTGAAGAGTGATTTGCACTGCCAGTTTTAGATTTGAATAGTTTCTTCCAATTCGACATGGTTGATTTGAAAAGAGGGGAGTTGCAGTGTTGAAAAGGAATGTGTGTATATTGAAAGAACAGTATACAAAAATAGAGCTGCGCCAGCTCCAAATTCATGCACGGAGGAGAGAATATTGACACCGAGATTATTTCGAGGGAGTTTGTATCACGATATATATATGCAATTGCTGGTATGTTCTTGTTGGAGTTAAGCAACAAGAATGGGTAAGGCTGAATTTAAAGTGGAGGCGACAGTAAGGGAGCTTGTTAATGTGCCGCTTTTCGATGGGGCAGAAGTGTATATTGTGTGGACAATTACAGGGTCTCCTTTGAGTGGAGATAAGGTACATAGTCATTTATCAACAATTTTGAATAATACAGTCCCTGTAAGGAACCATCGGGCTAGTTTCCAAACACATGGTGAAATTTCTGGGACTTTTAAAGTACAAACGAAAGGAGATGGTGGTAGTGAAGGTGTTGAAGCTGAAAATAAATGGTTATGTATTCAATTTTTGTTGAAACGGAAGAGTAAGGAGAAAGTTAAGGGTAAAAATGGTGGTGGAGATGAATTATTAGGAATTGTGAATTTGAATCTTGTGGAGTTTATAAATGAGAGGGAACGGAAAGAATTACGATTATTATTGGAAGATTCTAAAACCAATTGTATTGCGAAGATGAGTGTTTGGGTTAAATGTATTGATGGTAATAGTTCAGTTAAATATTATACAAGTGCAGGAACTAGAGGTTCAACAACTGTTGTTGGTAGTACATTTGATGAGGGGATACTTGGTGGTAAGAAGAATGTAGTACGTACAACTACAACTACAACTACGTCGACTAATAGCGTTCCATTACCGAAAGCTGTTTCAACTAGGACGGTTTCAGTTGGAAATGATGAAATTGAAGTGAGTGCTGATACACAGACGATGATGATACGTGCATGTGAGGAAGCATTACAAGATACATCTATTATGAATGAATTATTGAATAATACTTATAGATTTACATGGCAACTTAAGACACATCGTTATAAAGAATTTTCACCAACTGAATGTGTACGAGATATTGTTGAAAGGAATGGTAATGGATGGAAGAAGAATGATGAAGGTATGAATATGATTGATGTTGTAGTTGCTGATGAGATTGAAAGGTTACATGTTGGTAAACATGGTTTTATTGATAGTGAAAGTGATGAAGAATGGGAAATTAGTAGGAATGAAGCTGGAATTTTTGAAGGTTTTAGTGAAGAAAGTAGTAGTGATGAAGGTGATAGTCAAAATGGTAATGTTGAAGCAATTGAAGATGAGTTAAGAAAGATTTATTATCGTTCTAGTAAGAAGAATAAAGTTAATAGGTTAAGACCATTATCAGAAGCTGATGTACGAGAAGATTTACGTAGTTGGCATGTTAGTGTTTAAGAGGAGTGTGTATATATGTTTATATGTTTTTATTATATTGTACATGTGTGATTAGTATTAATTATTAAAGTGCGCGTTCAATGCCGTCTGAATCATTATCATAATCGATATCCCAATCTGAATTTTCGGAATCGATAGTATTAGAATTAGTAGAGAGTATTGCTAGTTCAAGATTAGAGTCGTTGTATTTTGTTGAATATGATCTAAGGGGACGATTTTTCGTGAAGAGTGAGTAAATACGACGTCGCAGATAAGTCCATTTTAAAAATGTAATTATAATTACAATAATTGAAGAAATCAATATTATTATTGATAACCATGGGTATGAAACTTGTATTATTATTTCCGTTTCTTCTGGATTAAAATCTGGACTTTTAAGGAGTGGAATTGAATCATATTTATGATGAGGATTGAATTGTGGACGTGAAGGTACGTTATTTTGTTCAGCTCCATTAATGAATGCATGTGGGGTTAAATTATAAGTAAAACCATAATGAGAGTTTGATGTTTTATTGAATGTATTATCATCATCGAGGGAATAAAGTAAAGCTCTACCTAAAGTCCAAGTAAATTTTGTATTATTAAAAGTTTTATTAAAATGTAAATTTTGTGAGTCAAGTGGGATATTAAATCCAGTTTGTAATAGTGCCTGCACGTATATAGAATTGAAACAAAGTGAAGCAATTATATCATTATTTAAATTATTAGTATTTGGGAATTCATGTAATTGTTCAATTGAGGAAGAGCATAAATTTTGTGTTAATGAAGGGAGTGATAATCTATTATTTAGATTTGAAAAATCTGTATTGAATAAAGTTTCAAGATCATTGATTATATGAGCATAACCTGAAATAGCGTAAAATGTAGTATTTTGAGTAATATTGTAATCAGCCAAAGAAGGTATCATGCATTGAGAGAGTTGAAATGGGGTAAGTGAAGCACAAGATTCGAAATTTGCAGATATTTGATCATAAATTAGATTAGTACAAGAAGAATAATCAGCTGAACCTTTCAATGTGTAAAGTTTATCATCTATAGTAACAGTTGAAATATAGTTTAATGGTAAACAAGGATCTATCAATGTAGAAGTATCTGAAGATATTAATGATTGTTGATAATCTTGACGAATTTGGTTGATTCCAAAACCAAGGTAAGAATTTGAGAAAATATTGATAGGACCTTGTGGTAAATGAAGGGTTAAACCGTTAAGTGAATGGATAGGATTTAAAGTTTGATAAACTATTTGAGCAGAACCACCACCTAATTGTAATAAAACTGGTGAAGTAGATGTTGAAGATAAAAGATAATTTAGAGTAATCCAAGAATAAAGACCTTCAACTTCACCAGTAATAACAGTAACATGAGAATCACAATTAGGAATATAATAATTTGTATTTGTACTTAAATAAGTACAAATATGAGATAATAAAATTGATTGAGTATCTGGTTCTAGTAGTCTAAAACCAGCAGTTGAATGAAAGAAAATTGGAGTTCTATAATGTTGTTCGATTGGTACAATTGTATTAATTTTGAAAAGTAAATGAGTTAAATAAAGAGAAACATTATTGTAATTTAAACCTGTTGATAATACGAATGATTCAATGCTTGGACGTATACGTTTGTGCCAGTGTGATAAATTGATCAGTTTAGTTGGATCATTAGGTGAATAGGCATAGAGGTAAGCCCTAGTGCCCTTTGATCCAGCGTCTATCACGACGATGTAGCTAAGAGGTGTGCCATCAGGCTCCGCAACCGGTGCAGGGGATGCAGGCGGTGGGGGGTGCATGTGTGCAGAGAGGGAGAGAGAGCTGGAGAGAGATAGTTAATGTATGTATGTGCTGTGTAAGTGTGTCAATACTTACTTATGTACTACTAACTTGACTCTCACTCAACTGTTGACTGACTGATTGTGCATAAATTAATAGTTAACGTATAATTATTTAGTCCACCCCTGACCCCACTCCGCGACAGAATTCACTGTTGTGCCCCAATTACACCCCCACAACAGCCAACCGTGTTGTATCTGGGTTTCAACCCCACAACAGCATTTCTTGTCGCGGGGGCAGGGGTTAAATCGCTCTTTCGCTTCGGATATAATCATCCCCTACCCGACCAATGAATCCCCCAATCCCCCATTCCCCACACACTCTCTCCGTAGCCTAAGCTGGAGTGAGTTTCTTCCCCCCCCCTCCCCACTGCTTACTCCCCGCGTCCCCATTCGCGCTTGCACCTCTCAACCACAAGACACAACTTAGACACAACTTAGACACAAGACACAAGACACAAGACAAGACACACACACACTCTCTCTCTCTCTCTATTATCAAGACATACTTCACAACTAATGCTTGCACTCGCACTTACTAGACCAGGCCTTGTTCGTCTCCCACTACGTCCTTCCGCTGTTGCAGCAAGAACTTTCTTTAAAACTATCCCTCAACCACCAGGTAACATCGTTGGTACTGTCAACGATGCTTACGTTCCACCACCACCATCAAAACTTCACGGTTCACTTCATTGGACTTTCGAACGTGTAGTAACTATAGGTTTGATTCCATTGGTTGTTTCACCACTTGTTACTGGTACTGCACCATTCGATACTGCAATGTCTGCTTTATTACTTTATCATTGTTATGCTGGTTTCCAATCTTGTATTATCGATTATATCCCAAAGAGAGTTTATGGTTCTTTACATTCTGCGGCTATGGCTTTACTTACTTTTGGTACTGCCGTTGCAGGTTATGGTATTTATAAAATTGAAAACGAAAATAAAGATGGTGTTTTTGGACTTTTAAAATCTCTTTGGTTTGCTTAATCTAACCTTTTTCTTTATATATAAATTATATATATATATACTATACATTCTTCTAAATATTCATTTTATTCGTGAAATAACTCGTTCTAAAACTTGTATAACTTCATTAACTGATGTATTATTATCATCATTACTTTCCTTAAAATAAACACATCTTTTAACATCATCAATAACACATCCTTTATAAATTTCAATTAAATATCGTACAACATCAATATCATTATCAACCTTTAATACCCCTTTCAATTCATCATATCCTACACAATATCGTAATCTCAAATTCTCCATACTATATTACACTAAAAAACCTCAGTGCATGGTATGCACATGTGTGTTGATTAAATCCAATCCCACAGGCTCAACTTTTTTTTTTCAACCCCACATTATTATCAAAATACAACATGAACTATGCTGATGCTGTTGCAACGGGTGACAATATATCCATACTAATTGCAAAAAAACGTATTTTATCAGATGCTGATCCTGAAAATAAATATCATTTAATATATGAATTATCTTCAACAGAATCTTTATCCGTGCATGAAATAGTCTCTGAAATATTAACAATTTTTGCTATAAATATCTTACCTAATGCAGGTAAACCATTAAAATCTTTATCAAATCACCTCGATGATATATCAGTTGACATAACTCATTTAGAAGATTCAGGGAAAGCTGATATCCCCCTTTTAAAACTTTCATTCCCTAATCCTTATAATAGACATATTGAATCAATCAATAAACTCTTACAAAATGCTGTTAATTTACTAAATTTAAATTTAAAATTAATAAGAATTTATCCACGTATGTTATTTGTAGTTCGTTTAAATTCATTATCAATTGATCCACAAATTGGTTATATAATTGATATTCGAATTGAAAAAAATGATAATTCAGGTGTAATCGCTTACGCTTTAATTGCTGGTGATATAATTACATCAGATTCTTTACAAATAATCGCTTAATATATATTGTTTATATATTAATATTATCACAATTTTATTCCATCTAGGAATTATTATTACTTTATTATTACAAAATTTCACTTGTTTCACCAACTTCATCAGGTTCATCCCCTTCATCATCATCAACAGGATCTTCCTCCTCTTCCTCCTCTTCTTCTTCTTCCTCCTCCTCCTCCTCTTCTGCGTCACCATCAGCTTCATCCACAACTTCATCTTCCTCTTCTTCCTCATCTTCCTCTTCCTCATCTTCCTCTTCCCCTTCTTCCTCGTCTTCATCATTTTCCTCCATAATTTCCCCTCCTTCATCACCTTCATCGTCTTCTCCCTCATCATCATCTTCTTCCTCATCCTCCTCCTCTTCTTCTTCCTCCTCCTCATCCTCTTCATCTTCTCCTTCTTCCCCTTCCCCATTCTCTCCTTCCTCTTCTCCATCTCCCTCTCCATCTCCCACTTCAACTTTTTTATCTTCAAATATACTTTCATCAGGCATCCGACGCATCTCTAATGTACTTTTAAACAACACTCCAATCTTCTCAATCCATCTCCTCCTCTTATCAAGAACTGCCTTAAAAGAAGCATTGCTTAACAACTGCGACTGATCTTCCTTTTCCTTCTCACTCTCTTTTTCCTTCTCATCTCTCTCCCTTTCTCTTTCTCTCTCTCTCTCCTTCTCCCTCTCCCGCTTCCTGTTAGAACCTACATTCAACCGCCGCCTATAATGCTGCTCAATTTGTTTATCCAAATCTTCCAGAATCATCATATACTCTTGCCATGCAATTTGTTCTTCAACAATATCCAACATCTTACCCTTACGCATATTATTTCGACCTTGTACCTCATCCAACTCCTTTTGCAATCGTCGTAACTCTCTACATACTTCATCATCTTCCTTTCGTGTACTCCAATCTTGTTCCCATGTTGGATCATCAATAGCCTGTACAACATTCATAAAAATACCAATATATTCTAATTCTTTTTTCAACCTTTTCTCAACTTCTTCAAAACTTAAATTTGTTTCTACAACATCAGTTTCATCTACTTCAACTTCTAATTCACCTTCACCTTCACCATCACCATCACCATCACCATAAGAAACAATTGCACTCAATACACGACTAGTTAATGGCCCACAAGAACTCTCCTCATCAACAACACCTTTACCCCTCGCTGCATTCTCCTTTCGAATTCTGTTCATCCATTTACTACCAACTTTACCATTCCATACATCTTGATACCAAGGTCCAAGTGGTGGTATATATTTAGGATCACCAAGAACACCACTCTTTTTCTCAATTAAAATCTTGACTAGATGATTAGGTGCAACATATGCTGTTCGTAAGAACTTTAAATCGTCCTCCGTAAAGGGACGGAAAAATGGATCAACATATGCACAAAATGAATTCCATGCAACTTGTGTCCCCTGTGTTGACGTTATCGGTGCATTACTAAAATCAGTGTCCGGAATTTCCCCCGGTAAAAGATCGTGTAAGTCAGATCGTGGGAATGATGAAACTGCATATTTCTTGCATAAATACTCATACTCATTATTACTCTCCTTCTTTGCTGCTTCATCATCGTAAAGATCAAGTTGTTCTCGTACTGAAGACAACAATGATTCCATATCAATCGGTGCAAGTGCTGTTGGATTATTCTCACTATACACTGAAGGTACAATTGTATCTTCCACAGCAGAATCATCCACACTAACTTCAACCACATCGATTTCTTCCACTTTAACTTCATCCCTTGAAGGAGAAGCAGGTGGTTCTAATTTCAATCGGATCTTCTTCAATGGTGGTTCCACTACTTTATCTTCAGCCTCATTTTCCACCTCCACAACCTTTCTTACTTGTTCCTCTCCTTTCTTTTTCTCCTTCTCCTCAATCAAATCAACTCCACTCACACGTGTAGCTTCTGCATGCACTATCTCGTAGATTTCTTTCACTTTCCCGTACAATTCACTTGCAACTACAGCTTCCGATCGCGTGTCTGCCAGCAACACCAACACTTCATCAAACAATGTCTCCTCCATCCTACCACGTTCTCTCTCCCTCTGTAACTGTAATGCCTGTGCAGTCGCCACTTTCACAGGTATGGGCGGCAACGAAGCAGCCGTTGGTGTTGTTATGGCCGTTGTCGTTGTTGTTGTTGCTGTCGTTGCTGTCGTTGCTGTCACTGTTGCAGGAGAAATCGTTGTTGTCACCGGCGTAACTTCAGGCTTTGCCACAGATGCTGCCGGACGACCCCTTGGTCTTCCCCCTCGTCTGCTACGTGTAGGCGCCATTGGTGCTGAAAACGTATTCTTCCTCTCTCCTCTTGTGTCTTGTCTTTCCTATTTCGTCAAATGAAACGTTCGGTGCGAGTCAATCAGGAGGAGTCACGTGCACGTTAAGTTAAATAGAGACTGAATTTACTGAGTTATTATATACAAGTTACAACAACATACACGTTCAAACGAGGTTGGCAAGGTTCACACGGGTACTCTTTTGTGGTCTGTTCCATTCTGGTGGGAACTGTATTGGTTGTTTGTTCTTCCTCTGCTTTTTAGCGTATTTGGCTTCCGTGTGTCTCTTGTCCAATGGGATATCTGCAAACTCTTCAGGATCCTTGTTAGATTCAGCAATGAGATCAGCAAGAACATCACTGAGGAAGGAAGCATTTTGTGCTGGTTCAAGGAACTTATCTGATGACATAAGGAATTCATCAGTACGGTGATCGTATCTGGATCCGGATAGTAATTTGAATTTATGCTGTGCTGATTCACTGAGGCCAAGATCTGCCAGTTTAAGTGAAAGAACAACTTTACGTTCACCAGGATGTTGTTCACCAAGGAAACGTGTGTATTTGTATGTCACTGGAGTTTCACTCTTGTTAACTGGAGTGTATGGTTTCCTGTATTTGACAAGTTGTGGAAGTTCAAAGGCAGCTTTACGATTGAATTCCATCAAATCTCTAAAATCTCTTACAATATCTTGAGCAGAGGTTGGATTTTCATCAAATCCATATGGTTCAAGTGGATCTTCCATGTATTCACCTTCAGTAACGTAATTATCATAATCTGTTTCTGAATCAGCTTTATAGATATCAGCTTCAGTAGAATTGTAAATGTTGTAAAGAGTTTGTGCTTCAACTGGATTAGATGCAGTAGAAAGAATAGATTGTAATTCTGCTTCTGAACGTTTATAGTTCTTACCTAAGTTAATAACTCTCGCTCTGTAAAGTTGGACGACAACATCATTTGGTAACCCTTTCCATAACTCAGGACGGTGAATTAATTTGCTAAGTGGAAGACCAGCAACAGTGGTGCTAGTAGTGGTAAGACGTCTGATCTGTCTAAACATGTCTTATAAGCAGAAGCAGTGATGTAGTGAATGATTTCAAAGATGTACACTCTTACTGCCTGTTTCCTTTTGTCGATGAAAAGTTGGACAGAAAAATTTCGAGAAATGAGAAAATCAATTTTAATTAATTAGAAGCTTTCAAGCAGAGATCTCATAATCGAAATGACAGTAACAGTAGGGGATATAGATACGGGATCACTCTTTGTGGCATCTTCACAAACAGTTAAAACATTACCACCTAATTTTGTGCCTGGATGGAAGTACACTGGATGGACAGATCTAACAAATGGTACAACTAGAGATCGTCATAACGAAGTAGTACTTCCGAGACGTAAAAGAAGCAGAATACGTAGTAATAATGAACAAATTGAACGAGAAGAAGTAAAGTTAGATGGTGAAAAAACTGATTTATCGAATAAACAAGTGGATTTATCAATAAAATTGCGACCAAATTGGGTTGATCAATATAGGTATTTAACACCAGAGGAATCACCAACAACAACAACAACAATAACAACAACAACTACAACAACAAAAGTTTCAACAATTTCCTTTGGTGATAGATATAATTGCACATGTGGAAAAGGGTATGAATTGTTTATACATTATTACAAATGTAGGAAACAACATGAATAAGATTTAGATTTGAATTTTACTTTTCAATTATGTAGGAATCAATTCGTAGTTTACAATATATAGTGGATGGATAAAATATACAATGTAGGAAGTTCAACAAAATACAAGTAGCAAAGCATATATATGATTAATATGATTAATAATTTAAGTTATTAGTGCAGATTACTTTTTTGATTTTTTTGATTTTTTCTTTGGTGGTAATTCAATACCTTCAAGTCCTTCCATATCAACCATATTAACCATTTCTGCCATTTGTTGAACATCATGTGCATGTTGAAGAGCTTCCTTTGATTCATTATATAATTTGATTTCATGTTCATATTTCTCTCTTTCCTTCTCATAAAGACCTTTCCAATAACTTTTATCCTCTTCAGAAATTTCTTTCCATTGACGTGAAACTTCTTTAGCAATATCAGTTTGAGTTAATCCAGGATTTGCTTGTGCAACTGTTGATCTGAGATGATTAAAAAATAAAATATAAGAAGTTAAAGGTTTCTTTGGTGCATTTGGATCTTTCAATGGTTTTGGTCTACCAGATTTAGTAAAATTAAGTGGATTTACAGAAGCTGCAGCATGTGCAAGTTCTCTTTTTAAGAAAGTATTAGAATCTAATGGTTCACCTTCTAATAAAGAGAGAAAATTATAAGCATTTTTAGTAACGCCCTGTGCGGCCTTGGAAAGATCGTAAAGTGATGCAACCAAGTTATCCTTCGCCAACTTAAGTTCCGCAGAAGATGGATCGTGTGACATTATTTTGTTAATATGGTGTATGAGAGTTGTTTGTGAATCAATAAACACCAATCTTTGTTGTTGTTGCTGTGTTAGGTTTGCAACACATGAAGTTCGTGTCGGGCGGACAGTGCGGGCGACTTTTTTCCTGGGCGGGGGGGAAAAATGCCACTTTTGCTGGGCAGAGCTCGTTCCTGTACGACACGCTGTGTGTAGTGCATGAATGCATGGTTCTGCTGCCCTTGTTGTGTGTAGGGAGTGAGTGCAGTGGATAGCTGGTGATAGATACTGCTATAGCTAGTGTATAGACCTTGTGGTAAAGTGTGAAGGAAGGTCTTGTGCAGTTGGTGTTTACTTCCTGCCCGATCCGGAAGGTGGGTTGCCCGATTAGGAAAGTGGACTTGTTTTGTTGACAAATTATTATTGATGGAAATATTAATTTAATGATATTTCACAATTACTTGGTGTTCTTTTTCATCAAAAATGACAACAGCTACTGCCAACGTGTCCATGGATAACATTCTTGCAGAGATATCGTCGGATAGCATAGCAAATAAGATCAACAATACTGATCACAACGATACAATGGAAACCAGTCTTGCCGATTACTCGGTCAACACAGACGCTGATAGGACACAACCACTAGTTCTTACAAGACAGTCGCTCGTAAATACAATGATGCCTCCTGTACCTGACTCTCCGGAACCGTCACCATCGTCAAGTCCTAAAAAAGTCACTTTTGTCGATGTCAAAACGAAAAGCAAAGATCTACCGCCTATTGAACACGATTTGAGTGTGCATAGTATGCCAGAACTTGGGAAAAGGAGTAATTGGGAGAGTGATAGTGATGATAGTGACCTAACTTTGGCAAGTCCATTTCCAAAGAGAGATAATAAAATGGAACTAACTGAAGAGGAGGAGGATGTTGTTGATGAAGATCGTGTTTTATTGGAAACTGTCACTGTTAAGAATGGTATGTTGGTTGATCATGTGGTAGATTTAGGAATTGTTGAAGGTGTAAACAGAGTTGTGGAAGAACCAGAGAAAAAACTTGATGAAATAATCCCTGATGCTTCATCTTCAGCTATTGAACAAGAGTTAACAGAGGAAAATGTCAGTTCAAGCTCCATCATTTACAGTCCTGTGAAAACCGAAAATATACAAACATCAGAACAACAGTTGAACGAAGATGAATTTAATGACAATCCGTTTTTGGAAAATGGTGCTCCTTCTGGTGACACATCTATTTCAACATTTGATTCTGCAAACTATGTGTTAAACTTACCCTTTGATGATTCACTATATGAACCGATTGAAAATGAAGCAAATCCATTTCAAAGCCACACTTCAAAGAATAATGTAGAAACTTCAATTTTTGACATATGGAATAATCAAAACGTACACACTTCCAAAACATCAAGATTTGAATTTGACTGCATAAAATCTCCTATTAAACCAGATTTGAAGGTTGCAGAAACGAAACTAAATGTGAAGGTTCTTGATAAAAGAATATATAGTAACTCTTCTTCAGTTATTGACAGACTTGAAGTGAAACCAATCATTGAGAAACCACAAAGAGTAACACCTGACCCAGTTGATATAAGTATGCTTACCGTTGACCTTACAGATATGAGTAATCATGGATTCACACTTGAAGAAGATGATGATCTCAGTATGATAAACGCTGAACTAAATTCAAACAGCAGCTTACACATATTGACATCTGTTTGGAAGAAAGAGAGACAACCTGTACTGATGTTAACACATTCTGATACTTTTGAAAGATTACATTCGAAAACAAAGAGTATGGTCATGCAAGATGAGGAAGTTAAAATTGTACCAATGGATGATGCTGGAGGGAAAATTACAACAAATGAACTGAAATATTGGCCTTCACAACATGGTGAGTACGTACACAATTTAGAAGAAAATGAAAGTGTTGATGAAGATGAAGATGAAGAGAATTTCATTCATAGTGTGGAAGATCTTGGAATTTCATTGCCAAAGGGCAATATCTCACCTGCTAGGAAAACTATGGTTGCTAAGTTTGAGCAAAGTAGGAAACAGATGGAGTTGAAAAGAGAACATGAAAAGCTGCAAGAAACTTTGAAACACAAACTTAGAGAACAAGCTCGTAAGGACGAACTTTTACGTTTAGTTGCAGAAGAGCCCGTAATTCATGAGCTGCTATTACCAATACCAGCACCAACACCAATACATTTAGGACCAGATCATGTTTTTCTTCTTCTCAATGAAGTTAGGAATATTCAAATACCCGATTTACGTAAATTCAACGGAAAAGTTCAAATTATACTTGATAATGGATCTCATATTATCAAAACTGCATTTTACCCTCTAGATTATCATGGAGTAGTGAAAATTGGTGAAGAATTTGAACTTGCTGTTGACCCTAATGCAGTTTCTCTACAACAACTCATCATGACATTAAAGGTTAAATATGATGCACCACAGGACAAAGTTGTATATACGGAAGGTCAAAAGAAATATAAACAAGTGAAAACTAAATGGTGGAAGAAGACAGAAACCATTGAAGTGAAGACAGCTCCCGTAAAATCCGTGATCAAGGCAGTCGATCCAATAAAGGGATACATTGCACCTGACGGATCATTTGCAAAATATAAACTTAACTTATATGAAGTCCCAAAAACACGCACAACTACAAGACTTTCTTGTTTTAATGAATGGATGAAAACTAAAGTGCAAAAGGGTGTAGTTGAGAACAATGTTGTTGAAAACATATGTGCACTACACATAGAGACCAAGAAAAGCTCTCACGACACCGCCAGCCTGTCACTCTCGTGTGGCGACGTTGTCGTGGAAACACAGACAGAAACATTACCTACATCACCGATACCACCACATCCAGCGGCACAAGAAAAGCCTATAGACGAGTTGTACAGTTTGTAAATTGTGTAATAGAAGTATATTAAGATTGAAGGAAACTCTTGGAGGCTCGGCCGCGGCAAATGGTGGCTCGGCCGCGGGACCCGGGAACTGATAACGGTTTCTCGGAGAAGACCGATAAGGGAACTGGAAGGGGAACCATTCCGTATGCACATATATAAGAAGCTTCCAGGTACCCTGTGGATTGTCAGAGAAAGACATTGAGTATGATAGGACAAACAATGACTAACACAACACTTGAAATTTCACCACAGAAACCATTGGGAGCAATTATCACTCTTCCATCGTACACGAACGACCCTTCAAAACTCAATGATGATGACTTCGTCAAATTGAAAAGTGCCCTTCTCACATACTCTGTACTAGTTATTAAGAATCAGCAGAATCTTTCTCCAGAGTCTCAGCATGCACTCAATGTACGGTTTGATCCATCTAGTGCAACAAATTATGGTCACAAGGAAGAATTGTTTCATTCGAAAAAGAGTATTTTGGCAAAGGATGGACGTTGTGTCCCTAGAAGACCAGAAGTTATGATGGTTGGTAATGGGTCTTTTGAAGAAGGACATGAGGGTATGAAAGAATTTAAACTTGAGCATCCAATGCATAAAACTTTTCACAAGAATCTACTTACAGATGAAGAATTGGAAGCTGGACAAACTAGGTTTTATAGGTGGCATATAGATGCTGCTCTTTATGAACTATCACCACCTGTTGTAACTACTTTGCTTGGATTGGTTGTTCCCGACAGTTCAGAAAGACAAAAAATTGTTTACGAAGATACTGGTGAAGAAATTGATATTGCTAAAGGTGCAACTGCTTTTGCATCAGGTAAGATTGCATTTGATTTACTCTCAGATGAAGACAAAGCCTTTGTGCTAGACACAACAGTTGAGTATGCACCACATCCTTACATTTATATCAACGATTGTAAGGCAACAAGTGATGGGTTGACCATTGTCTCTGAGGGTCAAGAAGCAGATCTTGATTTGTTGCCTGAGTGGGAAACTTCAAAGATCAAAAGACTCCCAATGGTATGGACAAACCCAGAAACGGGTAACCATCATTTACAGGTTCATGGATGTTGCGTTTACAGATTGCTTGATTCAAAAGGTAATGTAGTTGCTGAATTGGAAGATGCAAGAAAGATTTGTCAAAGACTTATGCGGCCTGCAATTGGACCTTCCAATGTGTATTGTCACGAATGGAAGGAAGGTGATCTGTGTATTTTCCACAACAGAGGTGTTATACATTCTGTAACTGGTGAACTTGATCCAAATGAGAAAAGATTGATGCACCAGTGTAATATTGCTAGTGGTTCTGATCCTGAACTTGTTAATCGTTGAATTTTTCGTATTCTTCTGTGTATATGTTACATAAACTAAATGGTACTTGTAATTTAACGTCTTCTACGACGTCTTCTTCCACCACGGTCCTCATCACGATCATCTCGATCACGATCTCTTCTATCTCTATCACGGCGGTCACGATCTCTCCAATCATCCCTTCTATCATCTCTCCTATCATCTCTCCTATCATCTCTCCTATCATCTCTTCTATCATCTCTCCAATCATCTCTTCTATCGTCTCTCCAATCATCTCGCCTATCATCCCTCCGTTCCTCTCTCCTATCACTTCTGTCTTCGCGTCGAGCATGACCTTTCTCAAGATCCTTATCAGCTTGATCTCTGTAATCTCTAGTTTCCTTATCACCACCAGCATTCACAGCACCACTTCCACCGCCAATTCCAGTACCACTTCCAGTACCACTATTCCCTACACCAGATATCATGTTCATATTTGGCATTGTATTCATTCCATTCATCCCCATACCATTCATACCCATCATACCAGGCATGTTCATTCCAGGCATAAATCCGTTCATCATACCCATACTTAACATATTACTTGGACTAAATTCAGCCCGCAATCGTTCTTGTTTATTTACGTATGCCTTCCAACTAACCTCATCAAAACCGTAATTAAAATAATCTGAAACATCTGCACCTGGCAACCGCCATGGTTTATCCTTTAATTCTTCAAGTGCAACCTCCGTAATGGGCACATCTTTAAGCATACCAACAACATCAACGTCCAAAGTTTGTGCAGTTGCCGTTAAACGCGGTACAGTTTTCAATTTACCGTTGGCATCAATAGTAGATATGGTACCATCACCGATATCGCCTTCCACAATTGTAGCGTTATTAGTTGTAGCAGCGGAAGAGGCAGCATCTGCTGCCGCTGCTTTCTCTAACGCTTCTGTTAATGATTGTGGAACAACTACAGGTTTGGGTTCAACTGATCCAATAATGAACTCCACATCTGAATCACTATCATCATCGGAATCTTCATCCTGAGATTCTTCCTTGGCCTCTGTATTCTCAATTGGAGCAGCATTGGTACCAGTTATACTCGGTGCATATGCATCTTCATCCTCTGACTGCATACCGGAATGCTGGCCTTGTTGTTCTTGCTGTTGTGTTTGTTCTTCCTTGTTCACATCTGCATGTTGCTCTGGAAGTTTCTGTTTCTCTCCTTCTACGTTGTCATTGCCATACAGAAACGCGTCCTCATCTTCCACCAAATCCATTGTCGGTGTCTATGACGGAGATATACCTGAGATCGGTTTTGCCAACTACAATCGAATCTGCACCATTGCACCGGAAACCCAAAATTGGAAACATGTTCTCAACCCTCTTGTGTCACGTGCTTTCATTGAGGTCTTTGATTTCCTGTTTTTAACAAACCCTTTTTTCCTTGCCCCCAATAACTTCTCGCAGTCACGCCCCTCTTGCCTAATCGGGACGCCCAGCTCTCCCTGTTCGCGCTTCCCCTTCGCCTTCTGCTGGGAAACTTTTCATCATATTCACGTAGATTTGTGAAGAGAATACACTTGTACAGGTTCTAAGACTTCATTAACCACCCAGCAATATGTATGTACAACCGCTGAATACATTGGAAATGACAGTAATATGCAAGATATGTGATTGAAATGCAAATCAAGTACAGCTTACCTATAACAAATTATTCAAATAAGAACAAATAATGAGAAATGTGAACCTCCTACCTGCAAGATATCATTCTACAAGAATAAACAGATTACTTTAATGAAATGCAACCAAAAGAATAACTCACTCATTATCTTTACTCTACAATGTCATTCAAATTTCATTAACAAAACATAATACTAACATAAATTGTATTACAGGTCTAAGAGAACAAAGAAGGTCGGAATCACCGGTAAGTACGGTATCAGATATGGTTCTTCATTAAGAAGACAATGTAAGAAGCTTGAAATTCAACAACACGCAAAATACGACTGTTCTTTCTGTGGTAAGAAGACCGTCAAGAGAGATGCTACCGGTATCTGGACTTGTAAGTCTTGTAAGAAATGTGTTGCTGGTGGTGCTTACACTGTTTCCACTGCAGCTGCAGCAACTATCAGATCTACTATCAGAAGATTAAGAGAATTAGCTGAAGCTTAAATGGTTTCTTTAATTGTATACAAAAAAACTCTTTAACTTTAATCATGTTTGAAATAAGTTTACCTTAAATTTTTATTTACTGTTTTGATTGTCTTAGTATGAGTGAGTAAAACTGTTTGCTGATACTTTCTCAAGTATCGACTATACTAGGCAATTAGGTATTTTCTCACTTACATAAGGTTTCATATGTCTTCAAATTATCAACATTAGGGAAAAATTCGCAGACATTAAAGAATACGTCCCAAATTTTTCAGACGCCCAAATCCTAAAACTGCCCCTTTATAACTCCCAAAACTTCCATTTCTGACTATTATGTTCAGAGGAAAATAATTGGGAAAGTTCTTGACGATCCTGCATTCAAAAAAAGATAGTTAATGGAGATTGAACCGAAAGAGCTACTAAATGTAAGGTTTACCAGTTTTGACTATCTCTTTTAAGTTACAGAAATGACAGATTCGAGATAGACATACCAACTAGGGTGATTCTATAGACGCATGGGATCTGGCTTATGACGATGGATGGCCCTGACAGTTATAATAACTGTGGTAATGAAACCCCTGAACAAAGCAATGATGTCATTTTTGGATCGGAAATAGAAGAGAGGTCTAGAATAGAAAATGTTGAAAAAGCTAATTCTGACTCGATCAACTTCATCAATAAAGATTCAATGACTGATGAAAGTGATCCAATTGCACTGTCTAGAAAGCGGTCTCTCACTTACATAGTGGCTCTGATTATGAGACGGATCTGGAGTCATGCCCAGCTAATCAAGACAGTTCTTTGCTCACTTCAGATGATAATTGGGTAACGTTTTTGTCTGAAAAGTATGAATCGTGCTTTGATCATTAGCTTTCTAGAGGACTGTTTGAAAAAAGTATGAAAGGTAACATGACATACAGGATATGTAATGAGTTGTAAGAGCTGACGAATACTAACGAAGGTTCTAACAAAAGTGAGAGAGAGATCAGGCGTATCGTTGACAACGTGACACATGGAATTGATCGGACTGGAGCTGTGAAAACTTTTCTTTAATGCTCTTGTCTAATGACAACATTTAATGAGCTTCCCCTGGAAACATCATGTCCAAACTGCAGCTTGATGAGAGATCAAATTTTCGTATATCAAGCTTCAAGCTAGAATCACCACAATGATGTTGAATCCACATCATGAATATGAGACCAGCGGTTTGCAATGGTGAGTTTCTTAACGGAATTCAAAATGGTGAGTTGTTTTTATGGTCATTATCCGCAGAAAGAAACGAAAATGAAGCACTACGTGCCAAGAATATAGACAAGACGGTTATTTATTTGAGCATTGGCTTTGCAGGAGATGTAGTAAATTTGAGGAGAAAGGGTTATAAGGGTATTTTTCCTATTAATCTTGTTTTTACGGATCTCCCGCTAGAGTTACGTGTGGAGCAGACTTTCGTTCATGTTCCAATGGTCACCGAAACAATTAAACAGACTCCCGGATATCTCGTCCGGATGTTTGAACCTTTCGTTGAAGAATTAGAGTTGTTGTCTACAACCGGTATGGAATTGAAGATTAGTGGTCGTGACTTTTTGATAAAGGTAAGAGTTATATATATCCATTACTGGTGATATTATTGCAGTCAATCAGTTCACTGAAACACTGTCTCCCACTTCAAAACATCCATGCACATCTTGTACAATCCCATTGGTTGATGGAGTATATGTTTTTGACAGATCACCTGGTTGGAAAGAGAAACCACGGGAAGATCGAAAGATTTCATGGGATCATATAACAACAGCACATGTGGTCAGTTTGAACGATGGTGATTTTTATACAGAGACGAGAGATCGATCAAGACGAAACACCAAATGGCGAGTGAAGCCGGGCTCTTTCGTTTCTGATCTTAAATATAAAGATGATTGGAGAGTACTTGTAAGCGATTATAAAGCATGTGTTTTTAGAAAATATAGTTTCAAACAAATTTCACTGCAATGTATATGCTTTTCTAGAATCCATCGAACATCGTATGTAGAGTTTCAAAAACCACGTAAGGATTTACTAGCACAAATGCTAAGTCTTGGTTTGTTTGAAGATGAAAATTCTGTAGAACAACTATTAATAGCAGCCACAAAGTCTGCAATGAAAAGCTACAGACTACTCGTCAGCTTCTTTTGCATTTTCAGCTCTATTTAGATTTCTTTACTGAGAAAATAGCGGAGCCTTTTTGTCAGCTTCCGTGATAGCTGGTATTTTGTGACGGAACGGTCAAGTAAGAAAATTAGTCTAGTGGCCTCTGATTCATTAACTTCTCGATAGTAATTAAGTTAGCTCAAAATTGTTCTGAAAATAAGCAAAAAAATAAATCGTAAAGTAGTGCATGCGGGGTTTGAACCCGCGACCATCGCGTTTCTAAAACATTAAAGTCTAATAGGCATAGACGTCAATTTACGACTATAAGCACGATGCTCTAAACCTCTGAGCTAATGCACTGCTTCGATGCAAGAAAAGTTTTGCGTTTTCTATGTACGCTCTACACAGAAAATAGTTTTTGCCGAACTGGGAAAGTGGAGCCGGAATTCAACGCTTTAGTTGCCCTTTTGGGAATATGTGAATTGTTTGATTTATTCTTGTGAGTTGGTTTTCTTTTTGAGACATTGGTTGATCTGATTTTATATGAAGGAAAACTAAATATGTTAAAGTAACTATGTTAAAGTAATCATTCACTAAATTTTGAGGGAATAGAAGCAACAACAAGTTTGCGTTTTTCATTGTTGAATACCAAGTGTTCTTTCTAGCAACTGTCTTTGGAAATTAAATGCCATAAGTATATATATGATCTGCTACTCTATAAAAAATTTTCTATAGTTAGTTTCATAGAACTTTTCATGTAAGTGTGATAGTTATGTCAACTCGATAAGTTTTACGTTTCATCTTAACAAAATGATGTAAAATAACATTAATTCAACTTTGGTGAAAAGAGCTAGCACTGTTTGAGACTTTATTAGCTATGCTAACTGACTATAATTACTCAAATAAGTGACAATATGAAATTATTTTTTCTTCATTTTCCTAAGAATCGGTTATGGCATTGATTAAGACATATTCACACATTAAAACTAATAGCTAATTTCAACAAGAAGAGTAAAGCTATTTTTTATTTTGAAATATTAGTTTTTGACTTAATAAAACCAGCAGATACAAATAGTATAACTGTTGCAATAAAAGATGATTAAATTGTGATTCAGCATTGAAAAAAATGATTACTTACAATATAGTTTATACTATTTATTAGTCTGATAATTCTTTTTTTTAGAATCAAAAACCAGTGTACTTACGATTGGTAATTAATGTTTCCCCTCTTTTTGAAAGTAGCTTCGTGGAAATGTCAATGAAACGCGTTGCTGGCTACTCAAGTGGAACTGGCTCGATCCCAAGCTTCATGCCAATCGTATAAATGACTGAACTGCTTTCAAAAAATTACTTTTCCCATAGTGGTAATGTTTTACGGTGACAAACAACTGCAAGCAGCTTATATAGTGGACATGCACATACCGACATTATCAATACTGTGGTGAAACAAATTAGCATTTTTTTCTACTTTTCTACATCGCGTCGACAGAAATAGAAATTAATGTAACAGAACTTTATATCGGTTATTACGCTTTAAACACATCAGGTATCAACAACAAGGGACAATGAAGAAAGCCCAGGTACGGTCACAACTGTTAGATGATTCTGCTGTGTTTGTCAATCCACGTACAACGAAGAAACAGCAACATGCGCATCAACAACAATCGCAGCCACAACAACATCCACTAAGATACACAACACACCCGCTTGCACAGAATGCACAACCACAACCACAACCACAACAACGACCACATCCACATTCACATCCACATCCACATTCAATTCCTCCACCTCAACAGCAACCATATGGGGGATATCCTGGTTATGGGTACGTACCCACTCAAGGACCACCACCAAACCAAAACTATTATTCTGGTGCAGGTCAAAATTATTATCCTCCACCACAAGGGTACTATCCACCACCACAGGAAAATGTTTACCAATATGAAAATCAACAACAAGCACCACCGCAGCAACAACGAGCTGTGAGTTACCAGCAAGGACATCCAACACAAGCGCAGTCTGTACAGAAACCACGTGCTACTAGCTATCAGTACTACGAAGGTTCTACTCGTCCTGCTCCCGTTAACAGCTTTGTAGTTGAAGACTCAGATATTGAGACAGCACCAGTGATATCAACCAATGAGAAGGAAGATTCTAAACTGCTTGCACTTGAGGAGAAGATTCAACGGTTAGAACGTGCGTTGGCAATGCAGGAACTGGAATCGAAAATACGACAACCTAATGAGTCGTCAAAATCTAGTGTTGTAAGCGATGCCAGTGGAGATAACGTGCAACCACCACCACTGCCGCCAATGCCTCCCGTGGAACAAAAACGGGGGTCGAGTGTATCTGCAAGTGAACTGCTGGCTGTTGATTCTTTACGACACTCGAAAGCATCACTGATTCCAAGTGAAAAAGAAGAAGGTGACGAAGATGAGGAGGAAGAGGAAGAAGAGGAAGAAGATGGAGAGGAGCCACCCCCGAGCTATGAAGAATTGGAAAAATCAGGTTCTTTGACGTATTCACAATCTATTTATAGGACAGGGTTTGAGAAGGCTGGATATCAAATGGATCAGGGTACACCTATCTCTGCACGAGATGAGAAGTCAGAGTTACGTCAGATTCTTGAAGAGGAACGCAAAAAGACAGCTGAAACAGTACCATCAGAGGTTAAAATACAGAAAGTTCCAGTAAAGAAGAAATCAGAGTCACTTATGATGAAACGTAAGATACCCATGGATATGGAAGAGCCAGCAGTTATTAATGTACAATCTTCACCACCTAAACCATCTTTGACTAGTACAATGTCACAAGGAGCATCATTGACTCCAACAATTGTTAAATATAGCACAAAATGGTCATACAAATCTCATTCCAATGGTGTAGTTGAACCTGTTTTACCATCACAGAGTGAACAACCCGTAGATGAAGCGATTGCTGAATTTCGTGCTGTAAGGGAAGATGCTGTACGTGACTACAAGGCATTTACACCACGTGTACAATTTACATGGGCTATTCTTTTGCTGGAAACAGTTGCGAAGAGTGAAGTTGTACGTCGTATGTCGATCGATGGTAAGTTACGTCGATCACCACTTGTTGGTGCAAAGAAAATACGTCGACAGCGTGTTGTTTTCCTTGCAACTGCTGTGAAAGTGCTTGAGAAACTTGTACAGGTTGCACCTAATGAGACACGTGCAAGATTATACCTTGGTGATATTTACTCTGGTGGTATTCATCCTGGTCTTTTAGAATCTAAAGACGAATCACGTGGGTTTTCATTGTTTTGGGATGCAGCTGTTAAACAAGGGGATCCAGTTGCATGTTATCGTATTGCCTGTTGTCTGGAAAGTGGAGTTGGTTGTCGACAAGATGTGCCTGAGTCTGTTGTATTTTTCGAGAAAAGTGCAAGTTTGGGTGATCCTTCAAGTATGTGTCAACTTGGAATGATGCATTTTGCTGGTCTCAATGGTTGTGTTCAAGATGTTGCATTAGCTGTATCATATCATAAGCAAGCATATGAAACATTACGTAAGAAAGAAATTATGGCATTTGATCCACTTATTAGTGCAAGGTCATTCCAAGACGCTCGAGGAGCTCTTTATACATTGGCGAAACTACATCAAACTGATAGACAAATTTTATGTTTGACAGATGAATCTGATGGTAAAACGAGAGAGACGATTAAACAATTAAAGGAAAATAATGTTTGGTGTAATAGGGTGAAAGCATTGAAGTATTATATTGAAGCAGCGAAATTAGGACATAATGAAGCACAAGCAGGTTTAGGTTATTATTATTCACAAGGATATTTTCCAACATATTTATTCAAATCAGATAAGGAAGCAGGTGGTGAAAATGCAGGTTGTGATGCAAGAAAATCAATTTATTGGTTTAGTAAAGCAGCAGCTGAAGGTCATGTTTATGCAGCACTTGGATTAGCTAGATGGTATGGATCTGGAGCTGTTGATGATAATGGTAAAGTAATTTTAAGACGTGATGAACAACAAGCATTTCTTTGGGGACGTAAAGCTGCAGATGCAGGTGAATTAGTTGAAGCTGAATATATGATTGGAGTTTGCTTTGAACAAGGATTTGGAGTTGAGAAGAATATTACAATGGCACGAAATTATTTTGAAAGAAGTGCACGTAAAGGTTACAAAAAGGCAATTCATAAATTACGTAGTTTACAATAATGATAATAACGGTATTAATAATAATAATAATGATGATGATAATAAATAGGCGTTATTTGATATATAGTCGTGAATATATTTAAAAAGAAGAGGTTATAAATTAAGGGTTTTGCTTAACGAAATCAACACCCTTCTTGATGTTCTTAATAAGAGTTTCCTTAGCGGTTTTAACCATTTCTTCTTCAGCAGTTGATAAGTTACCTAATGGGTGAACTTCTTGGACACCTTGTGGACCTAAAGTAACTTTGGTAGAGAAGAATTCAACACCTTCTGATTTGAATAATGGGTTATCAATGAAAGTTGGTTCATTGATATCCTTTTCACCAGCTAAACCTTTAAGGACAGAATCTGCCATTCTTGCACCAGCTTGAGCCATTGATAAAGTTGCAGAACCTGCACCACCCTTTGCTTGAACAACTTCATCACCACCGAATTGAATTCTGTGAACTAAAGCATCGTATTTATCCTTTGGTAAATCTTTGTGTTTAGTTTGAGAAAGTAATGGAACAATGGTAACACCAGAGTGACCACCAACAACGGTAACGTTTTCTTCAGTTGGGTTAGTACCAACAACTTCAGAAAGGAATCTTGCAGATCTAAGAACATCTAAAGTGGTAACACCGAAAAGTTTCTTTGGGTTGTAAACACCTTCAGATTTTAAAACTTCTGCAACAATTGGAACAGTTGAGTTAACTGGGTTAGAAATAATAAGTAAAGCAGCATTTGGAGCATTCTTTGCAGCAGCTTTAGCTAAATCTCTAACAATGGAAGCATTAGTATTGAAAAGATCATCTCTAGTCATACCTGGCTTTCTTGGAACACCAGCTGGAATAAGGACAACATCAGCATCTTTAAGAGCTTTTGCTAAACCATCATCTTCAGGACCGTAACCTTCAACAGTTGAATTAGTTGGAATATGAGATAAATCGGTTGCAACACCTTTACCAAGTCTTAAATCGTATAAAGCAAGGTTGGTAACTTTGTGGTTAAGTTTCATAAGAAGGGAAAGTGGTTGACCAATACCACCAGCTGCACCAAGGACAGCAACTTTATAAGCAGATGAAGCGGATGAAGAGAATTGTCTAACAGAAACCTTAGAGAGCATTTTGTAAAAACGGATGTGTTATTAGGGCAAGAATAGACAATTTCAAATGAAGAGATCAGTAACTCCAACAGTGGAAATTACCATTAATTTAAAGGTTGTTGGCCAAATTGACGGTGAATGTGAACGTCACGGTTCAAATTCGGCGAAGCGCGACAATAATTTTCAGAGGCTCGGTTTTTTATCCCGCGGTGCCGATCCGGCGAACTTGGGGAGTTGGGACACAACCGCGTCGATCGACCATCAGGGAAACAGATACTGCTGTGTTGTAAGTGATAGCCAGCAACAGCGTTCACTTCACAGCTTTCACATTGATTGAGAAAGGGAACATAGAAACAACTGGCATTCAGGAAGGAAAGAGCTTTGAAGTTGATTTGTGGGAAGATCGGCAGCAATTATTTGTGGCAATGACAAATGTGGTTGAAACAGGAAACTAGTTCTTTCAGCTATCGTGATGAGTGTTGTTGCAGTAAGTAAGGTACCACTAGCCCCAATTCTCTTAGTTTTAACACAACCTTCAGTATGTTGTCTACGTTGGCAAGAGAAAGAAAGGAAGAGAGAGAAAGAAGAACAACTCAACTTTATGAGCCAGGCAAATACTGAGCCTCGCTCGTATTCCAAGTTCTGCTGTCTTGACTGCATTGCAGCAATAGCTAGACAGACCTGTGACAGGGAAGAAGGAATTGATCCAAGGGGATACAGTCTCTCTGATCTCTGTTTGAACTATATACACAATGCCTTGGTCAATGTCCATACCCAGAGTGGTGTTGGTCCACGCGTGTTGATGATTCATGATGATTCAAGATGACTCCATGACTCCACCGATTTCTATTTGATGATTCCACCATGACTCCACCAACTCAACAAATCAACGTTGAATCTTTCACTGCTTACCCAACAGCACTTTGCTATTTAACACAGACTTTGTACGTGCTTTCTTTCTTTCTTACTGTCACTTTCTCTTCTTCCTTCTACAATGATTTCTACTCTTTTAAGACGTGCTGTTACCCCACCTGCAATCAAAGAAGTTTTTTCTCTTGCTACACCTAAAACAGATTGGACTAGAGACCAGATTTCTGCTATTTACAACACCCCACTGAACGATTTACTTTTCTACTCTCAAATCCAACATAGGAACCATCACAATCCATCAGAGATCCAACTATGCACTCTCTTGTCCATTAAAACAGGTGGTTGCACTGAAGATTGCAAATATTGTGCACAGTCAACTAGAAACCCTACAGGACTTAAAGCTACAAAAATGCTCGATTTAGAACAAGTGTATGAAAAGGCTAAAATTGCAAAAGCTAATAAATCAACAAGATTTTGTATGGGTTCAGCTTGGAGAAGTATGGATGGTAGGAAAAGCGCATTGAAAAGAATTGCTGAAATGGTTCACAAAATTAACACTGAATTAGGAATGGAAACTTGTGTTACGTTAGGTATGATTAATGCAGAACAAGCAAAATCACTTAAAGAATCTGGTTTAACTGCCTACAATCATAATATTGATACTTCTCGTAATCATTATAAAAACATCATTTCTACAAGGACATTCGAGGACAGATTGGAAACAATCAAAAATGTAAGAGAAGCAGGTCTTAAACCTTGTACTGGTGGAATCCTTGGTATGGGTGAAACAACTGAAGATCATATAGATTTTATTCATACTCTTGCAACCATGGAAGAGCACCCAGAAAGTTTACCTATTAATAAACTCATCCCAATAAAGGGAACACCATTAGCTGATGAACTCAAAACAAAGTACAAAACTCGTAACAAACTTTCCTTTGAGACTATACTCCGTGTTATTGCTACTGCACGTCTTACTATGCCTAAATCAATCATCAGATTAGCAGCTGGTAGATACACCATGCCAGAGTCCGAACAATTGCTTTGTTTCAATACCGGTGTCAATGCTATCTTTACAGGTGAAAAAATGCATACTACCATGTGTACCGGCTGGGATGAAGACATTGCAATGCTCAATAAATGGGGGTTTGTCCCCATGGAATCGTTTAAGAATGAACAACCTCAAATGTAGATTAATAGACTAGCTTGTATAACGTTTTGCTTTTTTAATTGTGCACACGTGACCTGCTGAAATGCAAACATTTAAAATCACCCATCGTATTTCTGACGTATACTTTTCTTTTAAAACCCATCAACAATGAGTAACCTTCAGACACTCATCAACAGGACGTTCCCGAGTATTTCAGCGCTGGATTCAGTTGATACAGTTATTGCTGATCTCAATGCCGCAGCTGTTCAATCAAGTGCCACCTCTCAAGCAACACCTCATGCACAACAATTCCTTTCCACTCTAAGAAAACTATCTGAAAACCCATCTGCTTCTTCCCTAGAAGCCGTTGATGAACTCATTGTAAAGTACGGCTCTATTCCAGTGATCACATATACGAGGGAAATCATTGTACAAAAATTGGATCTTATATCAGAGAAACAATTGCACTTGGCATATACAGAGGTTTTAAATAAAATCAATGACTTTGAAGTGTTCCAGCTTACACAACTATCTAGCTCAATTACATATGAGAAAAAGGTAGAACTATTGGAAGCCGTTGCTTTATTAAGGCAATCCATTAATTCCTTTCATGCTCAATTTCACAACGACAATCTCACGGACAAACTAGTTCAAACACTACATGATCTTGTATTCAAACATTTACACCCATTAATTACTGCGTCTCTTACAAGTCAGCTTCGCAAATGGGAAACCAAATCAATCCCATCGTACGTGCATACTGAGTTTAAACTCCTTTTAGACTTGCAATTGTTAGCCACACGTGATGTTGTCCCCAGTACTATATGGGCACTTGACTGCCTTCTCAACAACTTCAAAGTTAAGTTTGTGTATCATTTTCAGGGTCAAAACGAAACAAATAGGATTGAAAAACCTGAATTTGCATTATCATACGCAACAGGATACCTTAGCGAATCATTACAAAAGGCTAAGTCAACATTCAGTGGTGTATTTGCAAATGCTGTTCAAAACACACCTGTGATTCAAGCAAGCTTTAGTACATGGTTTATAACATCACTTCTCGTTGTGGTAAGGACAAAATTTGCTCGTGAAATATCATATTTGGTTGAAACTAACAATTTGGACCTACTTAGTCACTACATTGAGGAAATTAAAAAGTTTGACGAGTCAGTGAAATTTGATTATGCATACGTACCTGTTAAGGGAGAAGAATGGGATGGTCTCACTAAGGATCTTATTTTGGATAATGACAAAGTTTGGAGCAATTGGCTTTTGAACGAGAAGAAGTTCGTTAATGGTAGATTTGAGGAAATTACACAGATGGACAATGCCTTTATTATTGATTATGAAATTGTTGCAACAGGTCACACAAAACCGACAAAGAGTGCAGTAAATTTAAAGAATTTGATTGAAAATATAACAAACAATTACAAATCTTTACCACTCAAGTTTCAACTCAAGTTTTTGAGTGAGGTGCAGTTGAAATTGTTGAATTTTTATTTTGATACTTTGAAAAGTGGTTTGTATGCCCTTAAAAGTATCAAATCGGTTGAAGTTGATGGTGTTAGTACACTTGAGAGAATCTGCAGAATTTGGTGCTCTGCTAAATACATGGTGGAAATGATGCAAAAATGGAGTAATGAAATTATTTTTATTGAATTATGGGGTTCATTAACAACAAAAGACAATACAGACTCCACATTTTTTGAATCTGTCATTTCAGGTTACCAAAGGGATATTCTTGATAAAATACCAAAACTACTTACCACATATACTGAAAGACAACTTAATAAAAGTATGAAAGAATATTTCCAGGAAAATCCGACTTGGACATACAATGAACCAACTCAAGTTTCAACATCACTTTCTTACGTTGTTCAATCTCTCAGTCAGGATTTCAGTTATCTCAGTAAAACTGTCTCACATCCAACTTACAATGAATGGAAACTTCAAGTTTCCAACACAATAGCAAACTATTTTGAACGTAACGTGGCACTCTCCAATAATTTCACAAGATACGGTGTCGACAAATTAATTGATGATGTAGAGTACATGTTCTCTATGCTTCAACTTGTAAGATCCTACACAGGATTCCAGAAGTTGCGCACTATCTTACAAGTTCTGAAAACGGGCGAATTAGAGACTCCACACGAGGAAATTGATTCTGCAATGATTGAAATGCTCCTCCTCAGGCGTAGGTAAGCTTTTTGTATTCTTGTAGCAAACTACATAGCAAGTTTGTATATATTTTCAACTTCACGTGCAAAAAATCTGCGCGTACACAAATTTCAAGCCATTTTGGAAAAAGTCATCCCCAGTTTAATGAGCAAAGAATACACATATAGACATAGATATAAACATAGAGACTCACAATGACAATGGATCCGCTGAACGCAAACACGACAGTGACTCCTGCAGCAATCCATGATCATAGTAACTCACATTTTCATGGGCATATCAAAGCAACCAATGTGATAGAAAACAGAGTCGACCATGTCTTGACAAAAACTGTTGTTCAAAACAACAACAATACATTTCCAGAAGCCAATGGGAATGCAAACAAAGTAGTGTCCTCAGAATCTGGTTTAGTGGCTGCAAAACTTGAATCTATTGAACCTCTGACGGTTGATTCTAAAGTATCTGAAGAAACTAAACTTCATAAAGAAAAAAAGAAGACAAAGAAAAAGTCAGGTAATAAGATGCTTGCAGATTTACTGGCCGTGGAGGCATGGCACAGTACACTTCCACTTGGTGGAGGCAGACCACGCCAGTCTGCACAAAAAATTCAGCAACTTAGAGAGGAACAACTTCTAAAACGACTTGAAGAGGAAGGGAAACATGATTCAGAGCCTGAATTGACCGCTGAGGAAATTGCCGAACAGAAAAGACAAAAGGAGGAAAGGAAATTAAAGGCAAAACTTGCCGCTGATAGAAGGAAAAGAGAAAAGGAGCTTGCTAGTGCCGAACGTAAGCGTAAAATAGCGGAACGTAAGCGATTAATTGCAGAGGGTGTTATCAAAATTGAACCTAAACCTAAAAAAGATTCATTTTATTCTGGATCTGAGGCAGAGAAACTAATAAAAGCTGCCTCATATTTTGTCAATATTGGGACAAAGTTCGATGAGACTGCAAAAAGAGAGAGCAAACCACCACAAAGAATGGTTGATGAAATAACTGAAGCAAGAACAACTGCTCACAGAGGAAGAAGACTCAAACATGCGGGTAGTAGCTACATCAAAAAGAGAAAACAAACATTTGATGAAGAACAAGAAGAGAAGAAGAAACATAAGAAGAAGGTTAAGAAGTTAAGCGGTGATGATAATTACGATGACTATGATGATGAGTATTATGATGATGAGTACTATGGTGGTGAACAGGGTGAAATCGAACAGGACCGTGAAGTGAAAGATGAGCCAGAGCCCGAGCCCGAGCCAGAACCAGAACCAGAATCTGAACCAATTTGGTTTACAGAAGTTGATGCGAACGATTATATTGAAATCAGTGACGATTGGAAATTTTTCAAAGATTTCATATATGACGGTATCAATGATGCTGAAGTACCGCTAGGTTTGTCTAGTGCTCAAAATTTTGTTACCTCCAACATCAAACAGTATCAAATCCAACACCCCGTCTTCAAAAACATATTAACGCAGCTAAATTACCCATTTTCTAAATATCAAGAAAAGTATTTACTATCATTACCAAAAACAGATGTTTATTTTAATCCATTTGAAGAAATTGGCAAAATGATAGAAATCATCTCATTTTGTTTCTTACCCGAAATAGAGAGAAATAAAGTTATGAATTTAGAAGATCCTGATAACTGTATTGTTGGAAGGTATATCAAAGCTTTTGAAAATACAGATCTTGATTTATTACTTAAATGTATCACTGAATTCAATACGCTGATTGACACTTGTAGAGATAATGGTTGTATCATTGAAAATATCAAAAAACAGAAGAGTATACCAAGAGTAGCAGTTTACGAATTGTTGAACCAATGTTATACTAGAAGTGTTTTACCACAAGCGAAAAAGTTGAGTAATTACAAAGCTTTTTCTAATGAGGTTTACGGTGAACTGATGCCAAAGTTCTTGACAACAGTGTACAAGGAATGTGGACTTGACCATAAGAAGATCTTCATTGATCTAGGATCAGGTGTTGGTAATTGTGTTATTCAAGCAGCATTGGAATTTGGTTGTGAAAGTTATGGTGTCGAAATTGTTGAGAATGCATCCCGTCTTGCTGATTTGCAGCTTGTGGAATTTCAAAATAGGTGCAGAATTTTTGGCTTTAATCCTGGGTATGTAAAGCTATTCGGCCATCAATCTTTTGTTGATAATCCCCCAGTACAAGAAGTTATTAACAAATGTGATGTCATGTTAGTTAATAACTACTTGTTTGATGCTAAATTGAATAAAAAAGTGGTTGATTTACTTGAGACTTGTAAAGTTGGAACTCAAATCATAAGTTTGAAACCTATTGTTCCTGCATCACATAAAATGACAGACTATAATATTGACTCTGTTCTCAATAGAATGAAAACAAGAAAACATATTTACGGTGAGAATTCTGTCTCTTGGACATCCAAAGGTGGCTTTTACTATATAACAGAAGTGATGGACGGTATTCAGCCTGAATATTTGGAACCCACCTCCAAATCACGTCGTCAAATTGCTTTAGAATCTCGCAGCAGGAGCGATACCCCATTAAATGCCTTTACTAACAATTGTTGAGGATGTAACCCCCTATTCTTTTCTGTAGCATAATTTATTGTATACTTAGTTGTAATTGTAACACAATTTTGGAAATTTTACAGATCACAGTGCTGAGCCGCCTTTTAATCAGAGAAACAGAAAAAAGATTTTTTTGGTCAAAGAATTTCAAAAAGATTCTTTTTTCACATGTTAATAGAATTATCCTTGTTTATCAGCAAAGTACCAACCATGCACCAAAACACGGAACTTCAAGCTCTTGCAGATGAACTTAGATCTGCTTTGAACCAATACCCAAACTTCCCAACAGAAGGCGTTCTTTTCGAAGATTTCTTACCACTTTTCAGCTCTCCACAATTATTCAACAAACTTATAGTGGCTTTTAAAATTTACATCGAGGAGAATTTCAACCAAACCATCGATTATATTGTTGGTTTAGAATCAAGAGGTTTTCTCTTTGGTCCAACATTAGCATTAGCTTTGGATGCAGGCTTCATTCCAGTTAGAAAGGCAGGTAAGTTACCAGGTGAAGTTTACAAGGTTGGTTATACTAAGGAATATGGTGAAGATTTTTTCGAGATCCAAAAGGAAGCTATTCCAGAAGGTGCAAATGTTTTAATTGTTGATGATATACTTGCAACTGGTGGTTCTGCTCACGCTGCTGGTGAATTAGTTCAACTTTCTAAGGGTAACATTTTAGGTTTTTGTTTTGTTATGGAATTGGACTTTTTGAATGGTAGAGAGAAATTACAAGCTCCAACTTTTACCTTATTGCAAGGACAGCCAGAATCCCTTAAAGAATCTACTGCTTAAGTGTGAATTTCTATTCAATCTTTTATGTATAATAACTTTAGATTCACCAGAAAAGGTTGTGTTACAAATTAATTTTCTAAAAATTCTACTTCTTTTTAAAGACCATATTCTTACCCCTCTCCACGATTTTCTTCTTTTTCAATTGTGGAACATTCATATCATCCAAAAGATCTCTACTGTAAGGATCAAATGATGGTTTTTTAACTTCCTTTTTATTCCTTTTCCTGCGTCCATTATTTTCTTCTTCCAGCTTCATAACATTCTTAGTAAAGTCCAAATCTTCCAAAATTTCGTCATCTGCCTTTCTTTTCTTAGATTTCGATTGTTGTTGCTGTTGTTTCTTACGCAAGGTAATAATCTCATCACGTGTTTTCTCTTCTTTGATCTCTTCCTCTGCCACCTTTTGCTGTTCCTCTTCTTCGAAAGCTTCAATTTGTTCTTCATCAATTTCAAGTTCAACTGGCTTACTAAGATCTGCTTCAAATTGACTTACAACGTCAGCAATTCTTTCACTGATAGAATCACTTGTAACAACACGAGAGTCTCCCTTGGAAGTATAGGAAACCGCAAAAATCTGTTTTTTCTCTTCTTCAGGTTTGCTGATTTCAACATGTTTGACATCACCAGGCACCATATTTCTAGAGTAGAAATTTACAAAGTCCCCAAAACTTTTCTGTAGCTTATTAACGTCAGTGACGGATTCGTAAATATTTTCAAAATCAACATTCAGGTGTAAAACGGAAGGAGTTTCCTCTTTGGTGTCAATGAAAGAGTATAATTGATTCAAATCAACACCTTTCAAATTAACGAGTGCATCTTTTATCACTGCAGTTAATTCTTTCACGTATTTTCTGATAAAGTAAGCACTTGAACCAAAACGAGATGATTTGTTAATAACAGATAACACAGAGTTCATATTAACAGCATCTTCTTTACCAATTTCAAAAGCATTAACGAGAGATACCAGTATAAAATCATTCATGATAAATCTTGGACTTTCATCATGCTTTCTCGCCTGAGTATCTCTCCATTTGAATAAAATCTCTAACAAAGGTCGTTTCTCAAGGGTGATATTATTACTGTATATTAAATGAGTCCAAGGCAAATCTCTGTCAATGAATGTAGTTATTTGTTTGTTGATGATATCATCCACTTGTGGAACTGAGCCTGTAGTAGTTACGACTTCATTGTTACTATTTAATGACAAATTTTTTGGTCTAAAAGTAGCATATTCAAATCTTCTATTTGCTACTTTCCTAGATGCGTAAAGAGTTTTCTGTAATGCATTGGGTACTTTCAGTAATTCAGAATGTATCTTGTAAAATACCTCAATAAGAAAATGAGTATCTGCTTTAGCATAGTCTTTCATTTCATCTGATAATGGTCTGATACGCCAATCAGCTAATTGCCATTTCTTGGAAGTTCTGAATTTGACATAGTATTCAAGCAGGTAAGCTAAAGAATATTTACCAAGCGATAATTGCTTTGAAGCATGGAATGTATCAAATAGAGAAACCAAGTATAATCCTAAATCGCGTTGTAGCCAAATAACATCCATGAATGCACCATGTAAAACTTTGATAATTTGTGGGTTAGTGAATGCTTCGTTCAATATTGTTAAGTGTGGACGTAAATTGGGCGACAATGGATCAATCAAATAATCTTTCTTTGTTTCAGTTGTTATTTGCATGAGGGATGTAAGACCATGATATGTTCTATAATCATGATGTTCTAAATCAATTGCTATAACTTTACATTTGTTCAATTCAATAAGTAATTCATCCAATTGTTCAGGTTGATCAATCCAAATAGCGGCATCTGAAGTTTCCCATTCAGTAGATTGAAATTGCTCTTCCTCAGGAACTGGTGAAAGAATCCAATCTGGATATTCTTGGTTCATTATTTCATAAGCGTAAGGATTTTCGTAATGTTCAGGAACGTCATCAGTTGCTTCAGCTAATTCAAGGGATTCTTCTAATGATTTGATTGCATTTGGTTTAAATTTGATCAATGGACGGAAAGGTGTTGTTTCGAAGTTGTCAACAGTAGATAAAAATTTCTCTTGTGGTTTATCCATTGTATTATTAGATTTGATTGGTAATCTTTGACCATTATCTGACTTGTCTAAATAAGTGTATCCATCATTTTCAACAGTTGATGACTGATTTGATACTTCTTGAGGATTACTATAATTTTGGTTTTTTTTAGCCTTGTAATGATTGTCCAAATTAAGTTCAACTCTTTCAAGTAAAGTATCTAAAACATTAGATAAAATGAGATCGTTTTCATGATCGGAGCCAAACTTTAATCTTGAGTCTAATGAATCATTAGAAATACTTGCCACAGAGCTGATTAATTCATTCATTGTGTCAATGATATCAGCATCAATAGAATCAGCAGAATCTCTGATGGTTGGATCCAAACTTTTATAAAAGTTGATATCTTTAGCATTGATTGCAGAAGAATATCTAATTAGGTTTTTCAAATCTGGGCCAAGTTTTTCTAAAAGAGCATCAAGAGATGCACTTGTATGACCTTCCATAATGACAGATCTAGTTCTAAAAGAAGGACTTCCTTTATTTGTAATTGTTCTTAGGGTAGAAAATTCTTTATCCTAATTAATGTCAAAATTTATTTTTCAACTACCAGTCTGGATCAGATTTTCTTAGAAGCTCGCGAGGAATTGTCCCAGACAACAAATTTAATGTTCAATATAATGTCAGTGGCGAATCCAGATCGGAGGGAATACTGCTACAGACAACAGAACAATGGATATTGACGCAGAAACAGTGCTAGTATCTCTTAGGGAAGAGATTGAACCAAAAGATCCAGAGCTTGCCGCTTTTTTTTACACTTTAGAGGACTATTATGAGAGAAAATTGTGGTATCAACTTTCAGAAGCACTCAGATCTACCGTATACACCAATGATAATTCGAGATCTATTAGGTTGAGGCTTTTTGACAACTTTATTTCAACATTTGGTGACAAGATCAATCAATTACAACTTGTTGAATTTCTTGTTGATTCATTGGAAGATTCAAATGCACAAGATTCTTTTGAATACTTGACAAATCTTAAACAGAGAATCACTGATCTTAACGAAAAGAAGAATTCGAGGACTAAATTCGGGTATAATGAAGATGAAGTAAATGATTATGAAATAGTACAAGCATTGATTTTCCTAGATAATGAACTTGCTCATGTTAAGTTACAACTTGATTTCATAGATGAAGCAAGCAATATTATTGATCAAAGTCAAGAGAAAATTGACAAGTTGAATATTTCTGTTGATAATAGAGTAAATGCAAGTTTTTACAGAGTTAAAGCACAATTGATGAAGCGGAAAGGTGATTATACCTCATTTTACTTCAACAGTTTATTATTTCTTGCATGTATTCCTAATGTTGAAAAATTACCTAATAAAGAACTAATCATTCAAGATATTGCAATTAGTGGTTTATTAGGAGATAAGATTTATAATTTTGGAGAAATCATTATGCATGATATATTTAAATATTTGCAAAGTGAATGGTTGAAAAATCTAGTTTTGAGTTTGAACAATGGAGATCTTAAATTATTCAACACTTTAATAAAATCTTCAAAAGATTTGAACCAATTCCCTGATTTGGCTAACAAAATCGAATTTTTGAATCAGAAAGTGTGTATCATGGCATTCATTGAACTTGTTTTTAATAAGCCAACAACTAATAGGACCATTGAATACGCGGAAATTACAGAAAATATTCCTTTATTAACTACAGATGATGACATTGAACGCATGGTGATGAGATCATTAAGTATGGGATTACTACGTGGGTCTATCAATGAAGTAGAGCGTAATGTTGAAGTGTCGTGGATCCAGCCACGGACAATGACGATGGCACAGATCGAGAACATGCGGACCAAAATGGTTGCATGGTCGGACAAGGTGAAGTCTCTTACAGAATACATGTCTTCCTGTGGCGGCGAGCTCCTAGCGTAGTGTGTGTAGAGTGTTGAAAGTAAGTATTAAAATAAAATAAAATAAAACAAATTAAAGTTAAAGTGAACAGAGTTTATAAAACACGCGTCTGGAAAAGGAAAACTTGTCGCTTGGGGAAAATTAATTCCGGTTTTTTCATTCGCCCAAATTCCTGGCATGCACACTTCTTTCTAACACCGGAAGGCGAACTCTATTGTCACCAGCTCCGTATACCCCACGCCACAGACATCCATAAACACCAGTCTGACAACAGATACACTTTGTGTTCTACATTAGCTAACAAATATAAACGTCAAATTAACAAAGAGAATCAAATATGAAGGGACCGAACGGGAAATCTGTCATATTGAACAGAGCTACTGTTTCAATAAGTAGCAATATTTATGATCGTCGTGCTTTGGATTGTACCGATAATAAGGCCTTAGTGAATGCACTCAACCATCTGACATATCTTACTTCTTCTTCAGTAAAAGTTCGTGAAGCTATGATTTACGATGGTGCTGTTGAGCGTTTGGTTGGAATTCTTTATGAATGTAAAGATCCGAGAAATGATACCGAATGTGTAACTTTTGCATGGAAATGGGTGTTATCACTTCAGTGTCTTGTTCTGGCAGGTACCAAAGGTAGTGAAAAGATGCGTAAGAAAATGGTGGATGCAGGTATCATCCCTATTCTTGCTACAATTTTAGATAATCACTTTTTAACAAGAAAAACAAATATCAAAGTTACAAATTTGAATAATGCGTCTTCGAGTCAGACAGGTTCAACCAATAATGAAAACACCAATTTATCAACATCTTCTAATATTGCTCCTTCCATAGCAAGTACAGAAACTTTTGTTTCTAATAACAACTCTATTATACAAGATCAACAACCTCAAATACAACAACCTCAAATACAACAACCTCAAACACGTGAAAATTCAAACTCTTCATTTCGTCAATCAAATGAAGATACTAGTACTTTCCAACCAATACATGAACAACATCTAGTTTATATTAATCAGCTGGTAACTGAAAATATTTATGATGATAATATTGCCGATGGTAATGATAAAATTAGTACACTTACTAGTGGCAATAAACCATTATGTGAGGAAGAACTTGAATTATTGAATGTAATTGAACTTGTTAAATGTTTCCAAAAACTTAGTGATGCTCCATTAAATGCTGATGTTAATGAAATTATGCGTGATTTTAAAGAAGTTCAAGAAGATAAAATATTATCAAATGATTTGAAAAAACGTCTTGAAATTTCAAATTTATTATACCCAAATCAAGATACTTTTGATGAATTATTAGGAACTGAATCTTTAAGTCATACAGTTCCAAGAACTTTTGAAAATGGTTTGATTTTACCTTCAACTGATGATGTTATGTGGTCATTACAATTATTAGCATTTATTTCAAAATATACATGTTTGAGACATCCTTTATGTAATACATACTTAATTAATGGACTTTCATTTAGGAGTAGAAACCATCCACCACCTTTAGAGAATGATGCTACAAGTATAGATTTAGATGAAATAATGACAGATCCTGTTGAAAATAATATTCAAGTTAAAGGATTACATTCATTAAGTGTAACCAATGAATGTTTACAAAATGAAAGACTTGAAAAATTAAGGCGATTGAAAGATGATAAAGATCGTGAAATTATTGATGATTATTTTAAAATTTTATCAACTAATGATGGTATTGAAAAAATGAAACATCTTGAAAGAATTAGACTGAATTCAACTAGGATAAAACATGAATCACTTGGGAAACTTCGTAGTCGAAATAAAATACTTTACAAACAACGTTTGGAAAATTATGCCAAAAAATGGAATTATGATTCATTAAATACATGGAATGAATTAGAAACACCACTTGAATATTCATCATTAATTGATAAAAGTATTCAACCTTTTGTAACATTAAACATTTTCCCATTAGTTGAAAGATTTACAGTACGAACATGGTTTGGTACAGATATATCATATTGGGCTGCAGTTGTTGTTAGAAATGCTAATCGTAAAGATGAAAAAATGGGTGGTAGGAGACAATGTGCTAATTTTAATTGTGGTAAATGGGAAGATCATCCAAAACAATTTTCAAAATGTAGACGATGTAAACGTGCAAAATATTGTTCAAGGGATTGTCAAACAAAGGCATGGGTTTTCCATAAACATTGGTGCGTTGCAGCTGAACCATCAGAATCTACAAATTAAACGTTATCATTTTATTTTTCCGTTTACTTTTGTTCATTATTATAAAAAAGCAAAATCTATAACTTGATTGTCTATAGAGTATAATAAATTAAGTGAATTTATTTTCAAGGTTGTATACTAAG
>JAJMSP010000189.1:0-60332 GCA_030558495.1 Pichia insulana
TAGAATTAATATTATACAATCTTACAAAACTAATACGTTAGACACCGTCTTGGTTTAAAATTAAGTGTAAAGCAAGAGGCTGATTGCGTGTCCATGATAGAGGATTTTTTTTTAACTGCTTGAATGTTTTTATACATGCCTATAACGACTATTTAATCTTTCTACATATCTATTACAGACTTGCCAGTATTAACTTTTTCATAGCAACTGTTGTTGTGATTTAGCTTTGCTAATTATGGTTAGGGCTCCCAGAGGCGCTTGTCTGGGTTTGGTTTGATACAGCACGCGGGGGTTCGAACTCTCTCTTGCAACAAGGTGCCGCCTTTTGAAGTCACTTGGCCGGGAGTTAGACTAGGATTCCAAAACTTTTTAAATTGATATAGTCTAGTGGTCAGAGGCAGTATACTTAGAGTTCTGTGCAAGTTCAGTTTCCGTTTTGATATTTTTTTTCAATCTTCTCCGATCACTACATAAAACTTTGAGAAATGAGGAACTCAAACTTTTTCCAGTTTCTCACGATTTTCGGCTAAAACAACCGAAAGATTTTAAGAATCCGATAACCCATATTTATTGTCTTTTGGGAGGTATTGGATAAAGTCAAGTGACAGATCAATGCGTAGAACAGTACCTAGTGACAGTGAACAATGATACATGCCATCTTTACGCTACTTTTATTTTGCAGTTGGACATTAGGTCTGTCAGAAGATCAGATATTCAATAGTGATTGGCAGACCATCAACATAGGTATTCCCATTGATGCATTTTATCAAAAAGACAAGCTTTTCACATTATCCAAGATTGGCTTATTTTCAGTGATAAATGCTACAACTGGTGATACTATCTATAGAGTCAAACATAATCAAAAGCTAGAAGATACATCCCAAATTTTTAGGTTGTCAAACGATTTGGCTGTAACTATTCTCAATGGTGCTGACTGCCATGTCATTCTGTGGGATATTTCCCGCTCGGTTCCCACCATCGAGTTTCAACTTGTTTCCCAAACTTCTATATGGGACGCTGTTTTGGAAGGAAACGTTTTTTATACAATTGGCTATGAAGGGATAAAGGGATATAATGTATCCGACTCTCTTGAAATAGTTTACAACAATAACACTCAAATCGTCGAATCAGCAAAGATATTCGTAAATTCCAAGATGAATGAAACTTTTTTGTTGCTTGAAACAGAAACACAATGTTTATTTGCGAACTTAGCTCAGATTGATAAAGCGCAATGCATTCCTGACTGTCATGTATCAAAAGTCCAGTTTATCAATGAAGAAAATTTATTTATTTGTGGATCAAACTATTACAAAGTAAGTACACAAGATAACAATGAATTGGTTAGAGTTGACAGACCTTCTCATGATCTTTCAAATTCTCAATATAATAATTTGATAACTAACAAACAACATCGACTAGTAGTAAAAAATGATACACTTGATGTTTATGATCTTAATTTTCCTCATGTACAACTTTTGAGAAGCTATCCAAATAAATTATCTGAAAGCTGTAAGATAATGGCTTTTGAATTTTGTGAAAACGAGCTGAAGGTATTATGTGTGTCACAATCAGAAGTCTTTCAATATGTTAATGGTACACTTCTTTGGAGTAGAAATCAATCGTTTATCAACATCAATGATGCAATTGTTGCTGACAAGTTTGTTCAATTTCAACAATCTGATGAGAACTATCAGTTTTCAGGTTCGAATTTTATTTTTTGCTACATCAATAGGATCTTACAAAATTGGAATAGATTCAAAAGAGTTTTTAGGTCAGGAAGTCAAGATGACAACATATTTGGATTACAAAAGTCTTTAATAGTATTGTCAGCTAATCAAGAAATTGGGGTGTTTGATATGGAGCAAAATTCTAGTAACAATAATCACTTAAGTTTTGTGATAACTCCAAATTCTCATATCGATGAGCTAACAACAATAGATAATGTTCCATATGCTGTGGGAAGGAATACACTTTTTAAGATTGATTTGATGGCTAAAACACTCAAGCAGGTTCGAAGTAATTTTGAAGATTTGACACGGAAAAATTCTGCTGAATATACCGCTAAGCATTTGATGAGTCTCAACAAAATACAGGGCTATAAAGCAATCAATGATTCTACATGGAGGGAAACGTGGGAGTTCTGTCCTATCAATGAATATATTATCTCTTTTAGTCAACGCACATATGATAATATGCATGTTGCACAAAATGGAATTACTCTCTCTAATAGATCTGTTCTATACAAGTACTTAATACCCAACATCGGTGTAGTGACCACACATGCTACAACAGAAAGTCAAATAAGAATTAGATTAATCAATTTGATTACGGGACAAGTATATGCCAATTTCACGAAGTCTTTGAAAACAGCGAATTTAAGTTCACACAATTTCAAAATAATATACGAGGAAAACTTTATAATCTTCACAATTTACTTGGAAGATGATCTTGATACCGAGGTTTGTGTCATTGACCTCTTTGAATCACTGGTTCCTAATTTTAAAACAACCAAAAATCTTAATAGTTACAGTGCATTCCAAAACACGTTATTACCGTCTTTTGCGACTCAATGCTTTCTAATCCCAGGCAGACATATTATAAATCTGGCTGTTTCAAACACGAAAAACAATATTGCAGTGAAAGAGATAATATTTGGATCTAGGGAAGGTCAGGTATTTTCTATTCCCAAAGTTTTATTAGATAGTAGAAGAGGAGGAGTGGTTGGTGATTTTAGCAGACTCGGAAATACTAAACTGTCCATTGATGGTTTTGAAAAGACCTCTATGATTATACATTCTCAAAAACACGCAAATATAATTGCCAACAACCTTATGTATGATCCCATAATTACTCCCCACCCAAACTACTTTATATCTCACTACAGAGACATTCTAGTCACTTCACCAGAAAAAAGTTTTGCATTCACTATACCAACCGAACTTGAATCAACCACGTATTATGTTTTTGTGGGCAATGAAATATTTGTTACTAAACTTCGTCCATCAGGATCATTTGATAAGCTTACAAGTTCATTCAACACAACTGCTGTGGCAATCACCATATCCATTCTTTTCCTCGGAATTTTTTTTGTTTCACCAAGGGCTAGACGAGCAGGACTACTGAGCTTGTGGAGTTTATGACTTTCCTATCGGTGTAGAATCAAGTAGCTAAACATGTATATTTAGATAACTAAAGCTGAATATGTGCTAATTGTACCGAAAATCAGTGCTAGGATGATGATAAAGTAGAAGTGTAATTTGTAAGTTGGCCTGCAAAGTTTGATGTAGAATGCACAAGGCAAAACTATGCAAATTAATGTACATAAGGAAGAACCACTCAAACCTATAATTTTGTCAAATTCAGGGTATATGATTCCAAGAACAACAAACATTAAATTAACACCAACTTTGATAATTGATCTTTTAGCTAAAGTAAGCTTTGTTATCGTTTTCCCTGAATGTTCAAGTTGTTGTGGAGTAAGACCGCATATAAATTCTGTTATATTGATAATCGGCAATGCATTTATTGGCGTTTTGGCTACCGGAATGAGAGAAACAAACAGACTAGTCAGAAAATAAACACTTTTAGGATAACCTGATGTTACTAGAACCGATTGAGTGATTTCATTCATGATTCCTGCCCCAAACATAAAGAATCCCAAGTAAGCCATGGTCGCATCAGCAAAAAACCCAACACTGTAGGTAGTTTTCAAACATTTAGAAAAATCTTGAGGAGTGACTAGATCAGCTCGCAATGCTGGAAATAACGAATGCGAGCCGAAAGGACCAAGTATTATTCCATATGATACAAACAAGTTTAATAACGATGGAGGATAAAGGTTGCTGTCGACGGGATCTAACAATGATCCTGGAGAATTTTTCTTGATAATTCCACAGAAAAAAATCAAGAATACTAATGAGATAGTAGATATAATACCAATCAGCGAGATATGAGATAGAATTTTCAATGGTAAAAATGATAATGGGGTAAGAATCAAAAAAGCAACCCATTTAAAAATGTTCAATGAAATTTCAGGGAACATAGCATGCAACGAATCCGCAAACAAAACAATGAGTGAAACGCCAACTCCTAATAATTCAACAGTAAACAAAAGCGAGACAAAAAGACGTGCCTTTGGTCCAAATGCTTTGTAACCTATATCTGCATAGGTGCATAAAGATGGATCTGTATCCATGCATTTTGATAACAGACCAGCTGTCCAGTAGGTGATACAAACAGAGTAAGCTAAAAACATTGTACCAAATATTAAGCCGGAGTGAACCAGGGCTCTCGATAATGCAAGTAATCCAATACCAATTAAGGCATTTATGCAATTGAATATAGTTTGATATACTGTTGATTGAGGCGCCACCATTGTAAATTTGGTACCATCGCTTGTTTCAATTTGTCTTAAAATTATAGAATCTGCTTCGTTTGTTAAAACCTTTGCCAATCCATTTCCTGATGCTGGGAATATTGAAGAAGCAAAAGAAGGTTGTCTAGAAATGACGAAATCAGTGACTGAGTGATCTGTAAAGCTATCATCAATTGCAGATTCATCGTATATATTATTAGTTGGAATAGAGTTGTTCAAAATTGGCCTCGCCCCAAATATGGTAGATATTTTCCTACCCATAGGAGATGGGGTAAATGTATCTGGATCAATTAGTTCTTCATCATCTCTAAAAAACGATCTTGATGCTCGGATTCGAGGTTCAATGGATATGGATTTGAGTGATTGTGCCCTTTGATAAGAATTCGCAAATCCGGACATAGAATTGGGTGTATTGTTTCCAATAGATGTCAAAGTAGAAAAGTATTGAGATCGACTTGGCTGGCAACTTCGGTTTATAGGAATTGCGTGATTTGAGGATCGCTTGTTACCGGTATTGCTTCCTGAAATTGTTTTGTTGCTATTTGATAATAGTGGTGAATATATTTCCGGTAATTCCTCAGACATACTTTTCTGTCCTTCAAAATGAATGGAGTATAGTTTAAAGAACGCTACTTGTTTTGATACTCAGATAATTATCATTTCCATTCTTACAGAAGTAAATATTGCACAGCCCGTCTTTTGATACAAAATTCTTGTGTGCACGAGCTCCAAGAAAATTCGATTGGACCTCTACCAATGTCAGGTTTCTGTTCTGAGTTTTCATTGAAGATCTGACCGCTCTATTCGTCTGAGAGAAACTATCAAAACCTAAAGAATAGATATTAAATGAATCTTCATGTTTTCATATTTTTATTAGCATCTATTCTTGATGTTATTTCAGGAGCTCGAATTGATTTTCAGCCACCACCGAAGACAACACTGATAAATGCTGCAATACCTATTCCGGAACCAACTTCACTAGTGAAAAGAGAACCAGATGCAATGAAAAAAGCCATTGTCAATAAACAGTGGTTGAAAGAAGAATCTGAAAAGATTCATGGTACTGAAGAGCCACTTCCAAAACCGTGGGTTCGTACAATCTACGAAACAGTTGTTGAGGTTGTTACTCCATATGCAGTCGGAGGTGTCACTTTTGCCACCAAACCTCCAGCAACTACGGATGGTTTAGAACCTTGGATTTCAATCAAAAAGAATGGTTTACCTAAGACAATAAATCCTAAGTTAAAAAATGCTAAAGTCGCTAACGGTTTTCCTGATGTCAAGACTTACTTCCAAACTGAAACAACAATTACTTATCATCAAAAAGATTTGAAAGCTCACAATTTGAAAGAGGATGAGACTATAGAAGAAGTTAAGTATATTGATGAAGATGACACTTATGTTAAGTTAAGTCCTATAATGAGGTGCACTCCAGATTATTACTATAAAAAAGGTATTGCAGGAACAGAGCTTTCTGAACCTTTTTGCGCACCAGGGGACAAAGAAAAGTATAGAGTTGGGGCAACTTATTTCTCTACATGGTATTCCCGATTTTTCAAAGATGCTGAAAATGTCAGATTTCACTTTGCATATGTGAACGAGAAAAGTCATGATAAAGGATTCAAGAAGAGAGATCTTCTTGATTCTGCAGTTAAGAAAGTTGATGTTGAGCTTGAGCAACTTACAGGAAATATTCAATTTCAGGGTGATATACCGGGTGCATTTTATTCATCCGAATGGATAAGTAATGAAAGAGGATGGTTTGCATTTGAAGTTGATCCTAAATGGCTGAAGGGAAAAGTTTACAAAAAGGTAGTGATTTCTGTTCAACCTGACAATGTTCCAGATGAAGAGTTTGATATACTTGAAGGTGCTCATTTTTTTGGTACATTTCAATTGAAGGAAAGTGTTGGTAAAAATACTAAAGAAATGCGTAAATTGCAGGATCAAGTTGGTACAAATGATGATGTTTACTATGTTATTGCAGCAATGCCGACTATGGTTATGTTATCTGTTTTGTTCATGTATGGTTTCACGTATATCAACCGTAAACACAGAGACTTATCAGGTATAGCTAAACCAAAGAGAAGTAAATATGGCAATCAAGGTAAATACAATATACCAGTTGCATTGACAGATGTTAGCAAACCGAATAAACAATCATAAACTTCATTTATCTCGTCTGTACAAAGCTCTAATCCCTTATTCGAAAATCTTTTCATATGCATCAAGATTGCTTAATGGTGGTCATGCCCTTTATGGATATCCCATTAACTACCTGAGGCTTTTATTGATGCTATAATAAACAAGTGATTCCAAAAGGCAGTTCTGTAGCAAATGTAAACAAACTATTGAACTGTCAGATACTGGTCACATATTTTCACATTACCGTAAAATAGCATGTAATCGTTACTATGTATCAGGTACTTTGTGTGCATGAGGCGCGGCAAGCTCCTGTACTGAAGAAAACTTGGCGTGCCTTTTCCTTGGGTATGTAAAACCAGTTACATTCTTTATCAACTACTAGGGCTAATAACCAAAAATAGTGAGTAATGGACGCTGCAACCCTATTTGACTACTATATTCATGATATGGCAAATATACCTGAGGAAACTCAGTATACATTGAAGCAATTACAGCAAAAAGACTTAGAGTATGATAAAATAATAACCCAAATAGAAACTCTGGAAGGACAGTTGAGTAAACACATTAAACAAAGTGGTATTATTATACGACATCCGAAGGAGGATGCCATTACATTTCAAATGAACAAGCTGTGCAAAAAGGCAACTCAAATACAGGAAGAGAAGTCAATTTTACTTAATACGGCTTTATATAACATAACTAAGAATACCGTTAAGTTTCAAAAAGATGTACGCAGGCTTGTTGAAAGTGGAGCAATTGATAATTGGGATGTTAGGGATGATTTTGATGATCTAACATTACTATCATCAAACAATGCTGTTTATTCAAATACAGATTCACCAAACATGACAAAGGGATCGATTTCTCAACTCAGTTCACGTATGAATTCAGGAGTTGCTGAAAATTCTCGCAGGACTAATAGTACAATAGGAGATACGAGGAGAATGAAGAGAAGGGATAAAACACCACTTGTTGATGATTCATCAACATCGAGAGAATTTACCCCAAGCAGAAGACGCGACATATCATCAGGAACAACCGTTGTGAAAGGGCCAGGAAGGAGAATACCGAGTGGTTCAAATAATGCCGATAATGTGAATGGTGATGATGATGATCTGTATTGTTTTTGTCAACAAGTATCATATGGAGAAATGGTTGCGTGTGATAACCCTACATGTAAATATGAATGGTTTCATTATGACTGTGTTGGTTTAAAGGAGATACCAAATGGTGTTTGGTATTGTCCTGATTGTCGGAAAGATCCTAAGACTACTGACAAGAAGAAAAAGAATATGAAAGTGTAAAGCAAAGTCACGTGACCAAGTAACTTTTTAGCGATTTTAATTTTAGCCAATTCTTGAACTGGGTCTAAAATTTGATCTTTTTCCAAATTTTTTTTTTCCATAATTGTACAATAATTGAAGGTGTTATTGAGAAGCTAAAAAGCGAAAAAGCTGAGACGATATGAGTAGTTTTAAACTAAATGATTTGTTGCATGATCCAAGTGTGATCTTTTCACAACCAACTACGGAACCATTAAATTGTGATGAATTGTTAGGTAGTTTAAAGGAAATTATTGATCCTGTCATCAAAGAGAGTGAAGGATGTGTTTTGGAGGAGATTTTCATTGATGGATTAGATGCTACACAAGTATGGGGACAAGTAAAGTTAGTTAGTGAACAAATTGAAAGAAGCCTATGGTCTGAAATTGAAGAATTTAAGGAAAAAGGAATGTATGAAAATGAGAATAGTGAGAATGAAGAGATAGAGGAGGAGATGGAAGACGAAAATAGCGAGGATGCATTTGGTGAAATGAATGAAGATGAAGAGGGTGAAGAGAGTAAAGACGGTGAAAAGAGTGAAGAAGAAGAAGAAGAAGAAGAAGAAGAAGAAGAAGAAGAAGAAGAAGAAGAAGAAGAAGCGGAAGCGGAGGCGGAGGAGGAGGAGAAGGAGGAGGATGAAGAGGATAAAGAAGTTTTTGGGGAAGGTAAAGAAGATTTTGGATTGAATGATGATATTTTTAATCTTGATGAATATAAACGTCAAGTTATTGCACTTGAAGATGCAGATTTTAATGATGGCGATGGAGAAGAAGTTGATTTATTTGCTGATTTTAGTGAAGAAGAAGAGGAAGATGATGAGATGTACACGTATGAAGATTTTTTTGATCCAGCAGATTCAAAGAAATCAAAAAGTAAGAAGAATGAAAGTAGGAAAGGGAAAAACAAGAAGAAGGAGACTGAAAATAACGGAGAATTTGATGAGGATGAAATTGATGCTGCTTATAATGTAGTACAGGCGGATTTATTTGGTAATGAAGAAGAAATTGATGAAGAGAAAGAAGTTGATGATAGTAAATTATCAACATTTGAGAGACAACAACGAGAGATTGCTAAACAGATTGCTGAACTTGAAGCGGAATCTATTGCTGAGAAGAAATGGACAATGAAAGGTGAAGTTACAAGTAAACAAAGGAAATCAGATGCATTACTTGAAGAAGAACTTGAATTTGATCGTACTGCGAAACCTGTACCTGTTATAACACAAGAAACAACTGAAAGTATTGAAGAAATAATTAAACGTAGAATTATCAATCAAGAATTTGATGAAGTTCAAAAGAGAATTATTTCTGAAATGAATAATTTTAAATCATCAAAGAAAATTGAAGTTAGTGAGGAGAAATCTAGTAAATCACTTGCTGATTTATATGAGGAAGAATTTAATAGTACAAATAAAGAAGAATTGAATAGTGAATTAAAGGTAGCACATGATGAAATTAGTGAACTTTTCAAAGATGTAACTTATCAACTTGATTCATTATATTCTGCACATTTTATACCAAAACCAAAGGAGAAATTGATGGATATTAGAGTTGAAACATCAACAATTACAATGGAAGATGCACAACCATTAACAATGAGTAATGGATCTACAATGGCACCACAAGAAATTTATAAGATTCAAACTAAAATTGATAAAAATGAAGTTAAACTTAAATCAGGTGTGGTTATAGCTAAGGCTGAATTAGAACGTGATGATAGACAGAGATTACATAGGGCAAAGAAACGTAAACAACATTTAGCAAGTAAAGATGAGTCGTTGAAGAAGAAAAAAATTGAAACGAAACAGTTGTAAATGTTGTATAAATATAGGATCACTAAAATTTATAATTAACAAGCTTAGACTCGCATGTTGAGATACTGTTCTAATCTCCGAAATAAGTTCAATCTCTCAGGAACTTTCTGTCAAAAATTTGACACAATTTTGAATTCAGTTTAATTCAATATATTATGCACCCCCACTAATATAATTTCCACCCCGCCTTTTTCTTTTTCACCATAATCATTTGTTAAAATTCCTCCTCCGATTCTCTCCGACTAATCTAATTACTAAGGTCCAACAATCCGGGTTCTTCCGTCATAAAGTTGGAGTCATAGGAAGTCATGTGACATTGTGTATGCGGACCGGTGCACCCCGAAACCCAAAACCGGGAGCTGCACCCGATTTTCGACCTTATTTCGACCCGCTCCCCCGCCGGAACGGTCCCTCAGGGCGATATCGCCCGCCCGGGGAGATTGTCAAAATCTCTGGGGGCTGACGATAGTCTTCCCCCACCGGCCTACTTTGCCCCGTCACCTTCTCTTTCTTTCTTCCCACCTCCCCCCCTCCCTTACACCCCCACACCCCCGGGATGGCAATGGGGGCCGCTTTTACAAAATCGCCACTCACTCACCCAGTTGGAACGGCCCTAAGGCAAGGGAGTTTGATTTTTTTGATTTTTTTGATTCGATGTAATATGAGTACATTTCTACCCCACATTTTTATCGGAAACCGCCACCTCACCCCCACTTCTCTTCTCCCCCGTTGATCCCCCATTGATCCTCCGTTAACACCCCCAGTTAACCCTTCCTCAATCCCAAATTTCACCCCCACTGTTACGTTCCCTACCCCAGAAAAACACCCCCCTCCCCCAATCCCATTTATCCCCATGCAAGCATGCAAGCATGCATACATACATACCCTGCCACCTTACTAATCATTAATCAATCGCGATTGCACTATTCTTTCAAGCTAAGCTTGCCCAATTCGATCTTAATATTTCTTTGCTTCAATTTGTAAATGGCTTTTAAACTTTTGAATTCTTCAAACCCAACATATTTTCTTGACTGTAATTAAATTATTTATAAATACCTTCTAATTTCCCCTTTCTTCTTTTTCATTCTCAACTTTTAACACTTTATAATTGTTTATTTCTCTAACTTTTTTCTTTCACTAGAAATCTATTACAATGGTATCTGCATCTGTTACTTTCCCAATCGTTAATGAAACTTATCAACAACCAACAGGTCTTTTCATCAACAATGAATTTGTTGTTGCAAAGTCTGGTAAAACTTTTAAAGTCAACAATCCTGCTGATGAGTCTTTAATTTGTGAAGTTCAACAAGCTGAAGCTGAAGATGTTGAAATTGCTGTTAATGCAGCTTCTGAAGCTTTCAAATCTTGGAGATTCTTACCACCAAATGAAAAGGGTAGATTAATTTATAAACTTTCAGATTTAATGGATAAGAATAGAGAAACTATTGCTAGAATTGAATCTTTAGATAATGGTAAAGCTTTACATTGTTCAAGATATGATGTTAATGTTGCAATTGAATATATGAGATACTGTGCAGGTTTTTGTGATAAAAATGATGGTAGAACTATTACAACTGATGCTGAACATTTCACTTATACTAGAAGAGAACCTTTAGGTGTTTGTGGTGCAATTACTCCTTGGAATTTCCCATTATTAATGTTTGCTTGGAAAATCGGTCCTTGTTTAGCAACTGGTAACACAATTGTTTTGAAACCAGCAAGTGCAACTCCATTATCAAACTTATACCTTTGTAGTTTGATTAAAGAAGCAGGTTTCCCAGCTGGTGTTGTTAATGTTGTTCCTGGTTCTGGTAGAGGTTGTGGTAATGCAATTTTACAACATCCAAAAATTAAGAAAGTTGCTTTCACTGGTTCAACTGATGTTGGTAAGACCGTTATGAAAGAATGTGCAAATTCAATTAAAAAGGTTACTTTAGAACTAGGTGGTAAATCTCCAAATATGGTGTTCAAGGATTGTAATGTTGATCAAACAATTCAAAACTTAATCACTGGTATCTTTTTCAATGGTGGTGAAGTTTGTTGTGCAGGTTCCAGAATTTACGTTGATCAATCTGATGAACAATGGTACAATGATTTCTTAGCTAAATTCAAGACTGCAATTGAAAAATTAAAGGTTGGTAATCCTTTCGAAGAAGGTGTCTTTCAAGGTGCTCAAACAACTCCTGATCAATTCCAAACCGTTCTTGATTACGTTGAAGAAGGTAAAAAATCAGGTTTACAATTCTTAACTGGTGGTAACAGAATTGGTAACAAGGGTTACTTCTTTGAACCAACTATCTTTTTGGGTGCTAAGCAAGATTCTACTTTGACTCAAGAAGAAATTTTTGGTCCTGTTGCTGTTGTTTTACCTTTCAAGTCAGTCAATGACTTAATTGAAATGGCAAACGATTCATTATATGGTTTAGCTGCAGGTATTCACACCGAAGATCTTAACAAGGCAATCTATGTTTCTGAAAGAGTCGACGCTGGTTCCGTCTGGGTCAATACTTACAATGATTTCCATCCTGCTGCTCCATTTGGTGGTTACAAAGAATCCGGTATTGGTAGAGAAATGGGTCTTGAAGCTTTTGACAACTACACTCAAGTTAAATTAGTTAGAGCAAGAGTTAACAAACCATCTTATTAATTGATGAAACAAATTATTTAACTATTTCTGCTTTCTATTAGAATACCCTTTTATTTTTGACAATTAAATAAAGTTATGTATAACGAAATCAAATCAAAACTCTGCTCATATACAGTGTACCAATAGTGCATAACCTCAAAATTATCAACTCTTTGCCCTCACCAAATTCTAAAAAAACAAGGTGGAAACGTGCTCTTAATAAAGGGATCCCCGCAACTGTAAACATCCAATTTCTTGCATCAATTAAACCTAATATATATATATATATATATATATAGTTTTACTTGTAGTAACAATAATTTAATAATGAAATTGAATAATATGATACCTTTAGGTCTAACAACCTCACATGTTTTTGATCACTTACTTTCAACTCAAAGTAAAGATCAATCCAACCTCTTAAAGCATTTAGGTGGAATGGGTCCATACGTACAAGGTTCAGGCTATGGTATACCAGTAGAATTCAGTTGGAATATGAAACCAGATAAAGTCTTTGTTTTTGCCAGACACGGTGAAAGATACCCTACGAAAGCTGTTGCAAAAAGATTGAAAGAGGTTTACGATAAACTCAAGGGAGCAGATGTAGATGATTGTAAAGGTCCATTAAATTTTGTTAGTGAGTGGGATTTCTTTATACCTGGACCTGATTGGCTTGGTATGGAAACTCTTTATGGAGATTTTAATGGTTTTCAAACAATGTTTGACTTTGGTAAAGATACAAAACTTAAATATGGCTATCTATATCAAAATTGTGATGATATACTTCCTATTTTTACTGCTTCCAAACAAAGATGTATCGATTCAGCTGAAGAATTTGGTAAAGGATTCTTTAATGATGATGAAGACAAAATTGACTCAAATTCAAAGTTAATTATTTTAGATGAAACAAAAAGAATGGGAGCAGATACTTTAACTACTTCAATAAGTTGTCATAAATATTATCACAGAGGTGAATATTTCAAACATCCATTTATCGGTAAATATATGGTTCAAGAGGCTAAAAGATTAAACTTTTTAAGTCCTGGATTTAATATTACTGCAAGAGATGTGTATTCATTATCAGTGTATTGTGCCTTTGAATTGAATGCAATAGGTGAATCAAGAGTTTGTGAAGCTTTATCATTAAATACATTTGTTGAGTTAGAATACTTTAGGGATGCAGAATTATGGTATGAAAGAGCAAATCATCCATTCTCGTTTGCTTTAGGATCAGTCTATGTAGATGCAATGATTAAATTATTTGATGAAAAAGAAACAAAGCAAAATCTCTTTTTCAGTTTTACTCACGATACCGAATTGTTACACTTTATGAACGCTTTAGGAATCTTTGAATACCAAAAGCAAGAATTGAGTACACGTTACATTGACTTTGCCAGATTTTTTAGAACCTCTGAATTGGTTCCAATGGGTGCTAGAATTGTCATTGAAAGATATACAATCAAAGGTGATCGCTACATTAGAGTTTTGATTAATAACGCTGTAATTCCAATTCCTGAATGTCAAAATGGCCCTGCTTATACTTGTAAATTATCTAAATTCAAAGCTATTCTTGATGAAAAACTCAAAAATTGTAGCTTTGTTGATAAATGCAGGATTACCGAAGAAAGACCAAAACAATTGACCTTTTATTGGGATTGGGAGGAACGCATTTAAAATTTAGTCAGTGATTACTTATTTTGTTTAATATTATTTGCTTTATACTACTTTGTTAATTTCGTAAATGTTTGATAACATACGCTTTACCACGTTATGGGTAGAAAGTTCTTGTGCGAGAGAATTTGAATTCATTTTGGTACTGACGCTACTTGCGTCGATCCAAGTCTCGCTATAACAATTTGAAAATCTTGGATCAATGTGTGCATGAGCCAAAATATGGAAATAGACGAGCTTGAAACTCTCGATCTAATTTAAGGAGTGTATATTTTGAAGGAGCGGTGAACAAGCTAATTATTCGAAGACTTTAAACACCAATTACAAACACTCATTGTTATTTAACTCGAGAAGTCGGAAATAGAAAAATATTTCTTTCTATACATCACTGAACTTAAATCTGACGCATAACAATATTGTGATCTATAACGTGCCTGAGAATTCAATAATTATATTTTTAGATCGAATCGAGTGCACTTTTTCATAACATTATAACTATCGTGAAACACATAATACAAAACTTATTGAATGCCTTCCAATACCCATTATCACTCTGCAAAGGAATGCAAAAGTTGTCATTTACCAATAACTGACGGTCAAGCGTACAAACTCGGATCGGATCAGTGGCATGTATCATGCTTTAAATGCTCTAAATGTGGTAAAGCACTTGGAGTAGATTCCAATTTTCTTGTGTTAGGTACCGGTGCACTTGTCTGCTCAGATTGCTCATATACGTGTAAATCATGTGAGAAAAAAATATACGATTTGGCTATATTAACAGGCGATCTCGCATACTGCGCTGATTGTTTCAAATGCAAATCATGCAATAAACCTATTGATGATCTGAAATATGCTAGAACTTCTAAAGGTTTATTTTGTATGCCTTGTCATAATATGCTCATGGAGAAGAAAAAAAAATACGAAAAGCTAAAGAAATTAAAGGCCGCCAGAGAGAAATCATTGAAAAAACAACGTGAAGAACAAAAGAAGAGTGAAGAGGTACAGAATGACAAACCTTTGGATGGGGCAAAACAATTTGTAGACCTGAAAATCGGTTTATTAAACTCTGCAACGCCCATAGCTTCAGGAACTTCTGTGACATCAACTGAAACCGCCACCGCTAAATTGGAAGATGATAACCTTTTCGAAGTAGCTTCCAAAGATAATTGTGAACTTAAGAAGGCTGAACGAGCGATAGATTCTTTGCCAAAAGTACTCTCTTCCGAAAGCGAGACCAGACAACGTGTTCTATCTTCCGAGAGTAATCCATCATCAACGTCAGATTTCAATTTGGATGATTACGCTGCTGATACAAGTGCTGAAGGAAGTAGTATATCACTAGAGAAAAGCGAGTTTGAGACTGATGTGATAACAAAGGCAAGGGAGGTTCCAACAGTTAATGATGATGAGGTAATACTGAACCATCATCCAGGATCACCAGAAACAGTAAAGATACAGGAAACACCTAATTCACAAAACAAGGAGGATAAATTTTCAACTCTCGTCGCTATTGATATAATACCCATCAAAGACGATAACAATGGTTTTACTTATCTGCATCCAGATAACTCTGAGTCTGACATGGTGATCCCTTTGAGATCCCCGCGTAGGTCTAATCTCTCGCCAATTAGGAATACAGTTCAATACAGGACACCTGAACTCGACACTCCACGCAAAAAGAACATTGCTCCTGATATGTTGTCTCCTGCGAGTGAGCACCGTAAAGCACATATCCTGTACAATGACGATAACGAAAAGGAACCCGAGAGTTTTATTAATCTAGATGAAACTGAAGAAGAAAGTTTGATGAGTAAGGAAAGTGTAGACTTGAATGATTCACCAAAACTACTGAGTCCAATCAAGTACAACCTTAACTCGTTTGTTGTTCCTAAACGAGAAAGTTTTGCCGGAAACGCAGGTTTGAATATCAAAGGTCTTGATATTGCCTCTTCTCACGATAATTCTGTTCAAAGATTTGATATGATGGAAACTGAGGATCACATGAATTCTACGGGTGATGTCCATAAAACTCCAATTCAGCAGGATATTGATTTTGATGAAAATACAACTCCAAAAGTAGAGAAGAAGAAACAGATAAGTGGTTTAGGACGATCATTGACGAAAGTCCTTAGACGTGGCAGAAAACAATCGGGTGATGAAAGTATAGAGGTGCCGGGTACTCCCGATACTACTTCCAGTCGTTCCTATAATATGCATTCATCAGTTACTCCCAAAGTGCATACTAGAACACAGTCAGATCACTCCTTTAAATCTTTCACAACACCCCCTGTTCCTGTACTGAACAAGCATAATCGTTCTATATCTGAGACTTCTAGGCTTGACGGTGCTAATGTTGGCAATGATACTATATCTCAAACTCAAAAGGAGTTGCAAATACTCAAAGCAGAGATCAACTCCTTAACCTTGACAAAAGCAACCATTTTGAAAGATATTCAAACTCTGACTTCGCAAAAAAAGTTACTCGAACTTGATATCTCGGACAAGCAAGATCATTTGAAAGAGTTGAACAATTCGATACATACTAAATTACAACAACGACAGGCATCATCTACAGATGATTTTTCAGTCTCAAATAAATCTACTGTTTCAACCAAAAATTCGTATAGAGATGACTATGATAACAGAATGATGTCTTCCACTGAGAATATTCTTTATGAAGAACCATCTCACATTCATCAAATACCAAGAGTACCAACCCCTCCATTGCCAACATCCACCTCTACTCAGTCGAACTTGAGTGCACAATTGAATCCAGCTTCACAATCAAAGGAGAAACGCCCTAATTTCATGAAGAAACTGTTTGGAGGTAACTCAAATCCTACAAGTGCTAGCTCTAGTAATAAACCATCCCTTTCAACCAAATCGAATATTGGTCAACCGATGAATGTAAGAATCAACGGGGATTCGTCTATGTACAGTGGTGAAAATTTATCAGGTGAACAAAGTCTAAGTGTACCTAATACTGCTAATTCTGGAATGAAGACTTCAAAATCATCAAATTTCTTGCAATGGAGAAATGGAAATACACAAAATAGTAAAAACAGTGCTGCTTCTGCTTTACCTGAAAATCAGCTTTACAGCATGACGTTGCATGAAATTTCAAACCACGAAAAAGGAAATGGTGTACCGTTCATAATAAAAACATGTATTGCCGAAGTTGAACGACGTGGATTACAAACAGAAGGTATATATAGAATTAGTGCATCATCTTCGACCGTTGAGAAACTTGAAGCCCTATTTGAAACTCTTGATATTCATAACTCGAATGATATTAGCAAAATGAATAATATAATATTTACGGGAGATGTACATGCTCTTGCTGGGCTGCTGAAAAGATATTTGAAGAAGATTCCTGATTCTATTATTCCTCAGAGCTCTTACGACTCTTTTGTTAATATATCAAAATTAAGTGACGATGAGACAAAAATTACACAATTGAATCAACTTATCAATAGTTTACCAAATTCGAATAGAATTACGTTATTGACATTAATAAAACATCTGAATTTGGTTTCGGATAATGAGAAATGGAACAAGATGAATTGTGCATCTTTGGCGACAGTGTTTGCACCTACATTAGTCAGACACAATTCTTTGCACCCCACTCAAGAAATTCAAGACACAAAGGCTAAAACTGTTGTTACTGAGCTATTGTTCAAAAACTATCAGCTAATATTTAATTAATGTTAATGCTATTTATGTTTATTACCATAGTAAATTTTTGAAGTTAGACTTGAGTTTTGAACCAGTCCACAGAATAAAATCAATTGACATTCTTGATTAGTGGACTTTTATACATTTCATATCGTCTATTCCCTAATCTTAAAAGATGTTCAATAGTGGCAAAATCACGTCTTGATATTCCACGATATTTACCGAATTCCTCATGAATATATTCAAACCAATTATCTCTGTATTTCTGTACAATGATTGACTGTTAGTAAATGATCATCAATTGTTTCTTTAATTAAACATACCTCAGGTTTCTCATAAACGGATCTAAGACATTGCCTGTATAAAGTCAAAACCTCTTTTTGAAGTCCAGAAAATTTTCTGCTCATTTGGTTTACTTTGTGTTTAATTTAACTAGGATTCATATGATAGATCGGAGAACCAATACCCTATAGGCTAAGGGAGAAAAAAAAAACGAAAACCGCTTGACGTTTTTTTCAAGCCAGATAAGCTTTTTGACTACATCTGCTTAGCATATATATATAAGTATTAAGGAATTAATGAGCTCTATAATAGATTCTGAACAGATAAGATTATTTTCTTAAGTTATTAATATAAAAGGATATTTATACCTAACAACGAGTCGCTTAGTAGAAAGTAGTTGGTCTCTTTGGAGCGTACAACTTCTTGGACTTGGTAACTCTGTGTGGTAATGGGAACTTTAAGTCCTTGGTTAAGAATTGCTTAATGTATTGTCTCTTGACATCAGCGGTCTTTTCTAATTCAACAACCTTTAAGATGTGAATAGATCTAAATCTAGCTCTGTGTCTTGCAGCTAAATCTTGGTACATGGTTTCAATAGCACCAACTCTAGAAACATCTCTGTATTCCTTGTACATGTTGTGAGTACCAGATCTAGAATCATATCTAATCCAAACACCAAAGTTCTTGACGGTGGTTGGCTTAGCTTCAGAAATGATGTTTAAAGCAACAATTTCACCAGAAGCCTTCTTGACCTTGTGCAACTTTTGTAAGAAGTACCAGTATCTGGACTTTGCAACAACATCGTTTGGAGCAAAGATTCTCATTCTGTATAACTTTGGTTCTGGAACAGATTCAGTTGGAAGTCTTCTACCAATGACTTGGTATTCTCTTAAACGATTAGCCACTATAATAATAATAAAAATGTTAGTATTTTGTTGCAAGAGTGAGAGTTTGAATTCTTTTGAAACAGTGGTATAAGAATATCCTGTTAAACTTTGTATTTGTATAACATTTCGTCAAAAGTCGGTGTGATGAATTAGTGTAAACTTCGAATAATAACCTTTGAATATACCACAGTTATTCTATTTGACATTCAACAAAGCTAATGATGGTAAAAATGTTTCACCAATTATCAATTAATACAATAAAATCCCCATACTTGTCTTTAGATCACTGATGCAGTTTTTTGTGGTTCAAATTACTTCAGCTATTTCAAATTTGCTGCAATTCATTATTTTAAAAGAATCCGTGGTTAAACATGTTGTTTAAGACATACTTTTGAATAATCTGGTGTTGTCTACAATAAGAGGGTAAAACAGAAATCTCTAAATTCTGATAATTACCAATATTGAAAAGTTTTACCACTTCAAATTACTTCACTGCCTATACACACTGAGAGGCCCCTCGCTACTCGCCAATCGTGCTAGTTTCCGTCCCCAGTAGGACCAGACTGGTCGAGGACCGCGCAGACGCAATTTTCGAGCTTCCGCATTCAGGAACAGCGTGACTGCGGTGCGAGGGTTAAAAAAAAGCACAGGTCACGTGAAAAAATAATACAGGGTTTACAAAATTCACGTGATTGTTTTTGCCTTCCTTGTTTTTCGTTCCTCGTTCCGCTATTTATCGGAGCAAAAATTGAGCCTTCAGAGTTTTTCATCGTATAAATATTTGTTTTCTTTCTCGTTCCGCTCGTAAAAATATCTGAATCGAATGATATTGGCCTTTCGGTATTTACCAAGTTTCAATGGCATGTTTCTAACAGTGTAACAGTAAACATTTGTCGGACTAGTCATTCTGTTATAAATAACTTGTATATTTTCATCTTGCTTGTTCTTTTCACATTTACAATTGATTTTGGAAACTCTCCATTTACATCTTAACAGGTTCCTTTTAGTTCAGCCTACTTCTATTACTCAATGACTGAAGTATTCAATCAAACGGTCCTCGAAGTATTGGAAGATCCTTCTCTTATCAAAGTGGTTGAGAATGTATTCAAATCACAAAATCAACTTAATTTTGCTGAAAAATTATGGGCATCTTGGTACGCATACATGCAAAATGACATCTTAGCAACTGGCTTGTTATTCTTTTTAGCTCATGAACTTTTCTATTTTGGAAGATGCTTACCTTGGTTTATTATAGATAAGATTCCTTATTTCAGAAGATGGAAGATCCAACAATCTTATATTCCAACAAATAAAGAACAATGGGAGTGTTTGAAAGCTGTTCTTAAATCACACTTTCTGGTTGAGGTTTTCCCAATTTGGACTTTCCATCCATTATGCAAATCTCTAGGTATTAGTGTTGCTGTTCCATTCCCACCTTTAACTACTATGCTTAAGGAATGGGCATTATTCTTTGTGTTGGAAGATATGTGGCATTACTGGGCTCATCGATTATTCCATTATGGTCCATTTTACAAATATGTTCATAAACAACATCACAAATACGCAGCACCATTTGGTTTAGCAGCAGAGTATGCACATCCTCTTGAGGTTATAAGTTTAGGGGCAGGTACCGTCGGATTCCCAATTTTATACGCATATTTTACCGGTCATTTACATTTATTTTCCCTAACTATCTGGATTATTCTAAGATTACTTCAAGCGGTTGATTCGCATTCTGGTTACGACTTCCCATGGTCATTACACAACTTTGTTCCATTTTGGGCTGGCGCTGAACATCATGATTTGCATCACCATTACTTTATTGGAAATTATGCTTCTTCTTTCAGGTTTTGGGATTACTGGCTAGATACAGAAGCAGGTCCAGAAGCAAAGAAGGAGAGAGAATCAAGGAGAAGAGCAAAGGCAGAAAAACTTGCAAAGAAGGCACAATAGATCTTTTCTATTCATCACAACAAATTGTATACTACCCCGCATTTTATAAATGAAAAGCACTAAATCGGTTAACAGTGATTTTGGCAAACTAAACTTATGTTAGATTCAACGACTCTATAACTGTCGATTCCAAGCCTGAACAAAAGCACTGAAAGTAATTCGTTTTAAAGTCGAACAGGTAACTTTAAACAATAACACATTTAATGGAAAAGAAGATTCACAGGAAGATCTGTAGAATTGAAAATCAAACACTTAGTAGTATGACAGCGTAAGCTGGGGACTGTGGCACGCACGCGCAGATCACGTTTCAAAATCGGAATTTGTCATTATCGCAGGCACTCGGGGTTCCCTGATCAGACTTCTCTACAGACCTACTCTTTCACTCTATAAAAGCTACGCAAAGCAGTCACTTGAAATTCACAAATAACAGTTTGGAGTTATGTCACAACAAGCAAGGTTTTTCTTGTTTTTATTGCTCTTCTTTTGGATAATGTCTTCCAACCCTAATGTCGAGCAAAGATACCCTTCTAATATTGACAAGAAGTATATTCTTCATTCGTTTCGCCAGGAGATTAATAACTCTAGAACGGCACTACTATCTGATTATGAAGCTGGATATGGTAATGTCACAGGATTTTTTTTATCATATGAGGATGCTGTTGAAGGACGAAATGCCACTGATGGGTCAATTACTCACAATGGACCATTTCAAGAAGACCAAAGATATAGTATACTACCCAATTTTATCAGTCTTAAAGCCGCAAATATCTGGAATTCAGAAGGGAATGTTGTAAAGTTGCCCAAGAATAGAGATGATAAAGATCAGATGAAGATTGGTGAACGAATAAACGAAGGCGTTTTCCCATTAAATATTTCTGGAACTCTTTATGGTCATTTCAACAAAGCTGATTTGTCCAAAAATAAGTTGAAACCAATTCATCTGCAATTACCTCCTTATCTTGTTGAACTATTTGAATATAGACTTAATGAAAGGCTCAAAAATTCAAATGATATGAACAATGGAAATGACGATGAATACAGTCCTGTACCCAACGAACCATTAGAACACCAATCCGAACGTGTTGGAAATATAACTTATTCAAAAGGGATTGTACAATTTGGCTTACACAATGAACCTGCTAAATCAATTCAGAACTCAACTGAGGTACTAAACTCTACCACTTTAATGACTTTAGACTTAAAGTTAAAAGATATGAATGAATCTAATGAACATTTGATGATATTATCAGGTATCTATCATCAAGAGACAGGAAACATTGTTGTTACTACTAGATCTGCAAAATTTCATGGAATATATGAGGTACCACAACTTCACCTTGATCCGAACGAGCAGTATCAACAAGCAAAAGAAGCTTTATTTGCTCAACTTAATACCACAAAACTGGACGATATAAAAATACAAACAGTTGAAAGTTTAGTTGATGCATCTGATGAATGTGAATATATTGGTTATCTTCATATGGAGTCTACTAACCTTACAAGGGAGGAAATCCAACAAGTTGATTATGAACTTTCGAACTCAATTGGAAGACCACATAGAGATATTCCAAAGTTGAGAATGAACTCTGGATTGCTATATTCACCTAATTGTGCAATACTTTTAGATTTGGGGAAAGCGGAAGGAATCAGAGATGAAGTATATAATGATAAGTTGAAAATTGTCATATTAGGATTGTGCATATTAATCGTTTCTCAAATCTTTATTTTAATTAGGCAAATGGCAAATACAAATACTCCATCTACTTTATCGAGGCTCTCCTTTTGGTCTGTTGCAATAATGAATATGGCTGACAGCTCAACTTCTGTTGTTGCTCTATTATGTTCAATGATTTTTACAGATTTATACATTCAATTTGCTGTATGTGCTTTTCTGGCATTCACATGCTCTGCCATCTACGAAATGAAGTATGGTATTCAGATTTACTGTACACAGATCAATGAACGGCCTCTTGACTGGAGGACTATGATGCAAGGTACACCAATCGATGAGAGAATTGAACAAAGAGAGCAAGCCAATATAACTAATGAAGATGCTCGCACCCAACAAACAACAACTACGGTGACTCCAGTTGGGGATGAACAAGTCATCGGTGCAGAATTATACACCCGTCATTTTTTTACAATGTTGGTATTTCTATTCATCTTGCTAAATGTCCTTACATGGCCAAAGATCCAGAGACGAATTTTTGAATGTATTTGCTTCACTATTTTCAACTCTTATTGGATTCCTCAAATTTACAGAAATGTATTACGTGGATCCAGAAGCAGTTTTACGTGGGAATTTATACTTGGAACATCAGTGCTGAGACTTTTACCAATTCTTTACATTGAGTTATTCAAGAATCCTTTCAATCATCATAGAGATGTCAAATTTGCTGTATTCCTTTTTCTTTGGATATCTGCACAAGTAGGATTTCTATTCCTTCAAGAACTACTCGGCCCAAGATTTTTCCTAAAGGATGATTACTTACCACAAGCTTATGATTACCATCCAATAATAACTAAAGGTGACCTTGAATCTGGCTTCAGCATTGATGCTAATGAAATTGTGAGCGATGGTGCTTCTTCAACAGACGAGGATAATAGAAATCTTAAATATATCACTGACTGTGCCATTTGTATGCAAAAATTGGAAATACCTGTTTTGAACAATCATCCAGATCCAACAACATCAGACAACACAGCTTCAACTTCATCCCTCGTATCTTCAGGTGGAATCGGTTTTAGCAAAGGTGCATCTAATCTTATTGCTCGCAGAAAGTATATGGTAACGCCATGCAAACATGTGTTTCATACAGACTGCTTAGAAAACTGGATGATGTACAAATTACAATGCCCGGTTTGTCGTAATAGTCTTCCTCCCTTTTAATTAGAATTTTTTGTATATTAAACTTCACGTAATGAATGCCCATAGTACGTTGAAGTACTGACGAGTCACCAATTTTAGTGAAGATACTTTTGAGAATCTTGGCGTAAAAAATATGCTCTTTCGGAAAAACTTGAACAAAGTAACTTGCAGGAGTCCACACATGCAATCTATTTTAAAAAAATGACTATTGAAGATAGAAAGTTTAAAGCATGCTTATTTGACATGGATGGTCTACTGCTAGATAGTGAAACTATTTATACTATCTCATTTTCTGACATCTTGATCAACAAGTTTAAAAAACCTGAAGGACTGACATGGGACGTTAAGGTACAGTTACAAGGACTTCCAGGTGTTCAAGCATGCCAGAAAGTTATTGACTGTTATGCTTTGGAAGGTCAAACTAGCGCAGAAGAGCTTTATGCACTTACCAGTCGAAAACAAGAAGAACTATGGCCCAGTGTTGGCGTTCTTCCAGGTGTTGAAAAACTTATCCGATACTTATCATCTAAAAGTATTCCAATTTGCGTATGTACATCATCTCATAATGACAAGTTTCAACTTAAAACCAAACATCATCAAGAACTATTTGATCTGTTTGACGGAAATTTGATTACTGGTGATAATCCCACGATTGCCAAAAAAGGTAAACCTTTACCATTTATTTGGTGGTTGGGTCTCGATATAATCAATCAAAAATCAGGAACTGATACCAAGCCAGAAGATTGTTTGATTTTTGAAGATGCTATTCCTGGAGTTATCAGTGGTAAAAGAGCTGGAGGATTTGTTATTTGGGTTCCAGATCAAAATGCTCTTGCAGTTACCCCACAATCAGAAATTAATAAATTGATAGGTGAAAACAATGAGCATGGTGTAATATTGAAATCACTTGAAGAATTTGATCCTGTCCATTACGGACTTTAAAGATATGATGATGCGTTAGATAAAGCAATAAGTTAAATGTGTATATGTAAACGTTTAATTTTATAAAATTTTAGTGTAACCTTACAAAACGGTTGTAATAAAGCAGATTTATGAATGTAATAAAAATTACTGAAATGGTTCAGTTCAGTATGGTGCATTAGTGAATAAGAAGGAAATGGATTCACCATTATGTAATCTTCTGATAGCTTCAGCCAAAACACCAGAGATATCAAGGCATTGCAACTTTGGACAGTTTGAAAGTTTCGCTTCAAATGGAACAGTGTTGGTACAAACAACTCTTTCTAACCTAGAGTTATTGATGTTATTAATAGCATTTCCTGAAAGAATACCATGTGTGACTATTGCGATGACTGATTTGGCATCATTATCTAATAGAACATCTGCAGCCTTAGCTAAAGTACCGCAAGTATCTGCCATATCATCAACAATGATACAAACTTTATCGGTCACATCACCAACCAAAACCATTCTACTAACCTCATTGGCACGTGCTCTTTCCTTGTGAATTAAAGCGAAGTTAAGATCTAATTTATCAGCTAAACCAGCTGCTCTCTTTGCTCCACCTGCATCTGGTGAAATGATAATTGCATTTTTAACATCAACATTTTCCTTGATGTATCTAACAACACTTGGTTCCGCATAAAGGTTATCGACCGGAGAATCGAAAAATCCCTGAATTTGAGAAGCATGTAAATCCATTGTAATGACGTGATCACAACCTGCAGTTGTGAGCATGTCTGCCATTAATTTAGCAGTAATCGGAGCTCTAGACTTGTCCTTCCTATCTTGTCTAGCATAAGGAAAATTCGGTAGAACAGCAGTAATCCGTCTTGCAGACGCAGCTTTACATGCATTAATCATAATTAATAGTTCGAAAACTTTGTCATTCACTGGACCTGCACCAATTTGCATGATAATATAAATGTCTTCATCACGAATAGATTCACCAATACTAAAGAGAACTTCCTTGTTTGAGTCCCTCTTGAATTCAACAGGTGTTAAAGGCAAACCTAGTCTTTTTGCAACTAATTCTGCAAGTCCACGATCAACATCTGGGGCTATGAGTTTGATAGAATTAGTAGACATTTTTGGTAGCTGGTGTGCTTTGAGACTTTGTTTTTAATGACAGAGAAATGTTTATGGAGTGAAATCACTACGACTACAAGCTTCTAATGTTCTGTATATGAAAGATCGTGGTTGTGTTTCCGGGGTAAATCCAAAAATTTTCACAACCTAAAAAATTCTCCTTAAAGCGCTGAGGGCTCCCCCCACTGTCATATAAACTTGCCTGATTGATATTGAACAGCCAAAATTTATTCGTCAGAACTGCAATTCGCGGGATTCCCCAGGAAAAGTCACGTGCATAATGATCTTACAGGTCTGAAACAGCATTGTTCCTCACAGGAGTTGGGAGGATCAATTAATGGAGGCCAAATCATTGCCTCTTTTGTTGCTAACACTCAAGAGCATCAATTACTATAGGTTTTGAGTTTGAGAGATGGTATACCTTAAGTATGAGGACTTCAAATGGAAAGGGGATGGTCCCATCGATAGAAAACGAGTTACTCTTCCAAAGCTGTTATCTCCGAGCTTGCCAGATGCATTATTGAAAAAGTATGGTATATCGCAAATTGATGCAAGTGCATTGGACGGAAAACTTGATAGAAAAAGGAAGTTAGAAAATATTAATGTAATTGCTTCCAATCACAAACGATCGTCAAGCAGTGCTAGCTCTGTAAGCAGTCCCAGGAGTTTGATATTTACAAATGGTTCAGGTAAAGCTACCCCAACTACTTCGGTCTCCTCTGATTCATCAACAACTCCTCCAAATTCGCCGAATCAGCCAGCTATTTTTGAATCAAAAGCAAAGAATCAATCATATACCACTAAAATTACTAATTTTGCAAATGAGTTAAAAGAAACGGCGATAAAAAAATACCAAGATCGTAATTATGATATTTCAATATTAGACTTCATTCAATCTTACCTTCTTTATATTCTAGCACTTAGGATGAAGGAAAGAGAGTGTGATTTTATTGAATTCAAATCAGATACTGCACGAGCGAAATATCTGTCAAGGAAAAGACGTGATTGGAATGATGTTTTAAGTTTTGGAGAGAAAATCGTTAATAATTTTGGTAAAATTATCAATAACTCTGAATCAAGAAATCGATCGATTCAGTACATGAATCATATGATAGGGTTTGCATGTTATATTAATGGGTTTGTTGAATTACATTTGAGTGAGTTGTTCTTTGAGCATATTAATATAATAAAGGAAAGAAATAGAACCAAGGATAACTATGAACTGACTCTACAAATGATCAAGCTAATTGATAAATACCAAGAGATAAAAGGAAGATCAGAGAAGTCCATTCAAGAGGGTGAAGAAAAATTTGGATTGTTTGTTATTGCTAGATGTTACCCAAATCTATGGAATATGAGTTTAACGAAATATTCACATTTGAATCAAAGTAAATTGATTTTACCAAATGATATATGTATCAATGGTGAAATCATTGAGTTTCCCAAAGGATCCAATTACTCACTACCTATAAGTACGCATTTATGGAATCTTGACAATATTTTAAATTTTGGTGGACATTTCATCAAAGAGTGGTGTCACCAACAGCATATTAAGCAATAGCATCATATACTAAATTTTTAAAAGTTTTTATAAATAAATAATAGACTTACATTTCATTAATAGGCTGAATCTGGTAATAGGAAGAAGGAAAGCGCAATAATGAAGTATGTTGCGACAAGTAACGCACCTTCTAACCAATTTGAAGAACCATCAAGAATCAAAGAGTTTGTAATGAAAACAGAAACAAAAATTACTGCTGTTTCATACATACTAAAATAAAGGCTCATCTCAACATCCATTGCCCAACCAATAAGAACTAATAGTGGTGTAACAAAAATTGCAATTTGTAAGGAAGAGCCAATTGCTACACCGATAGCAAGATCCATTTTGTTCTTATACGCTACAAAGATCGCGGTAACATGTTCTGCAGCGTTGCCAACAATTGGAATAACAATAAGACCAATAAAGGTTTTCGATAAACCTGATGATTCGACAATTTCATCAATGGTACCAACTAAATAATCAGCACAAATAGAGACAAGAATTGTTGATAATAATAAAACAATAATTGAAGATGTTGAAGATAAATGATTTTTTGACATTTCCAAATCATAAATAGATTTCGGGCGAGTGATGTAAGAATTTGAATTAGTTGAATGTAATGGAGGTAAGGAAGTATCTGAATTTCTGGTTTCTTCAGTTCCATAGAAAGCTTCAGTTTCAGCAGTAGTAGTATTTTCTACTTCTTCACCAATTGCCAATTCTGGGTCATCAGAGAACAAATAAGAATGTGTTTTTAATTGGAAAATCATGTATAAAACGTAAACCAATAATAGTACAATAGATGTACCCCTGGATAAATCTAAAATCCAATCCTTACGTTTTTCATTTTTCTTTGGTATTGAAAAATAGAAAGCGGCAGGTAATAACAATGCCATAACTGAAACGGCAAGTAAAGAACCCATAGTTTGTGCAGCAGTTTGATTGAAAAATTGTTCCTTGTGTTTGAAACCACCAACAATGAAACAAGATCCTAAAACAAGAAGTAAATTGGATAATATTGAACCAAGCATTGAAGCTTGAACAACTGTGACTTGATTACTTTTCAACGCAATGATAGAAACAATCACTTCAACGGCATTACCAAAAGTAGCATTCAATAAACCAGCAATTGAATCATTTGTCAAGGAATCACCTAATTCTTCAGTAGCATAAGCAAGTAATGAAGCCAAAGGAACAATTGCCATAAAATTGGATAAAAATATAATAGTCGGAGAAAATCTGAATTTACCGGCAATAATTCCCAATGGAACAAAACCTAATAACCAGTTCACTGGTGACGACCGTAAAGCTGTGGAAGCAGCTGCAGAAGTGCGAGTCAGTAATCTTGTATGTTCAGTACCAGTCATTGTAGATATAACCATCCATTGAATACAACATCCTAGCAAACGAGCAGCCAAAGATATTCAAACAGGATATCTGCAGTTGCAAATCTCTGTCTGTCTAACGGTACCGAGTCATTTTGGGCGTTGTCAGCGCTAAGCCTCTCTTTAATTTATATATCGTGGTCCAAGCCTCTGGGGAATTTCTTCTCATTTTGGAATTGCCATCGATTCAATATATTGCTGCAACTTCTGCAACGCTTAGTGAAATCATTCAGATAGCCATCATAACACTTCACATATTCGCAATCGCCCACTTCCATTGCGTGGACTGCACCAGCCTTAGAGTGCATGCAGTTTCTTCTCACTCTCGTCAAACTTCTTCTTAGACGCCTGACAGTTAGGGAAAGATCACGCTTTGCTCCAATATCTGATAAACGTTTTTGTGTTCTTGGATTGATGCTCACCCAGTTTAACTTAACATCATTGATAGCAGTTGGCTTCGAGTAAGAAAGAACTTTAAAGACAATTATGTCATTGATTGAAATATGGTGATACTTTTGAAAATATGATAAAGTACCGCAGTGGCGTCTAGTAATGCTAAAAGATTATCCAGATTGATGGCAAGGTTACTGTGGTGGTCAAAGTGAAAAGACAACCAACAACCTGCTCCGAAATCTCAACGAAAGGATAACATTTCAATTAGAGCGCTCCATTCGTTGAAGAAAACTCCTAGTGAAGAATGTTGCGCAGGTGTGACAAGTGCTTTTTCCAGAGCTGCAATTTCGTATTTGAAGAAATCAAAATTTGAAAAACAATACAACAATATTGTATCGTAATTCTGTGTTGACAGATGTGTCTGCATATCCCGATCCGAAATCTGGACAGGAACCGTATCAAAGAGCAAATTTTGAGGTAATAACTTCTTTCTTACTAATTGAGAGACACTTTAAACCAAAAATGCATCTTGAACCTTTAAAAGCCTCTCAAAACGTTCTAAAACTGGGGTAGCATTAGTAATTTTGTTCAGAGCTAAAACCTTACCCAACTGATCGGTGGTAATGTTCACATGGTTCCCTTTAGCAAGTATCGTTGCACAAAGATCGTCTTTGAAAAGTAAATTTGGAAAACAACTTTTCATCCGTTGTTTCACCTTTTCTGGCCAGGTGTTTTTTGAATCAACCTTTCCAGTAATTGAAATTTGGTCAACTTTGGCCGCAAGAGTTTGCACTTGCTTCAAAATGTCTTGTGACCCAGCTTCATCACAGAGGATACGAGCCTCATCAGAGAGAATACGTTGCTGAACCTCCTTGATAAATTCTGCCTCTCCATCGACCTTTTCCTTTTCTGTCTGAATATCGGCATGTAGCTTTTTAGCAACAGAAGCAGTTACAGTGCAAATTTCATCTTCATTGTAATCCAAAACTGCAACTTTGGTCTGGAGGGCAGAAAGGTCTGAATTCATACCAGTCACATCTGCATAAATTGCTTTCAAAAGCTTCATTATCTTCTCATTTTGTTGCTTAGACATCTCGGCTCAGTATTTACTTCTTGTTTTGTTTTTACTATTATTATTCTACACTCAAAATCACTTATAAGAGTTAATCTTTATAATATTAGCAATTGCAAGTAAGTTAAATAATCAAGTGGTTTATTATAAAGTAATACAAAAGTGTATAAAGCTTCTATATCTCCAAAGTAATTATTTAATACCAATCCATTTTACCATATATTATATTTTATCATTTTCAGCCTTCCCTAAACCGCGATAGCAGGTTTTTCAGCAGTGGCGCCTCGACGCGTCGAACTCAGTTTCTTAAACGCGAACTTGACTGACGCGTCAGTGCATGCTGTGTAGTGTGTGGATGAGGATGTCTCAACGCGTTCTGCCCTGAAACGAGTTGAGACGTTGGTGCTACGCGTTTCTCAAGTTTTGCTCATCCCTGTGGAAGCGCATTAGTGCCCGATTAGGAAGCATACTCTATTGGGATAATGGACGATACCTGAGTTTAAATCCTTTTATTGACGTGTCGCATTGTTTGTACCTGGAAAACTTGGAGCTATAGGTTGCTTTTTTCAATCCTTACCATGATACTCTCCATTCACTTACACCGTTGTATTCAACTAGTTGCTACTAGATTCTCCCCAAGTCTTTTAGCTTCCTTTTCTTACCTGTCACTATCCTTAACGTGAACACACTTTTTGAATACCTTACTTTCTTTCCTTCCTCATATTCTTAACTGAATTATCATATTATCAAATTCAAAATTGTCTTTTTAATCAAACTATGTCGGATTTGGAAGCATTATACATTTTTCTAAACTCTTCAGTTACAACTGAAATGATTAATTACTTAGTTTCAACAACAGCTTCAATAATATCTGTTCAAACTAATGATTCGACCTACCCAACTCCTCCACATTCTCCAATAAATGATACATCTGAAAAATCAATAAATTCGAATCAGATACCTTCTTTATTTCAATTTATAAATAGGTTGATCCATCATTCTCACGTTCAAGTAACAACTTTAATGTCATGTTTAGTTTACCTTCAAAGATTGAAACATGTTATACCTCCTAATTCAGTTGGTATGGCAACTACCCATCATAGAATTTTCTTAGGTTCTATGCTTTTGGCCGCAAAGTATACAAATGATTCATCTCCAATGAACAAACATTGGGCAAGTTATACTGATGGTTTACTCACTTTACGTGAAGTTAACGCGTTGGAATTAGAAATGATTCAATATATTGGATGGAGTAATTTAAGATTTTCAAATGAAGACCTTATTTATTCTTTAGCATTTTTTCTTGATCCAATTAAAGGTAAACTGAGGGCCAAAAATGAAGCTAATTACTCAAAATTATATTCTGGTCTATCTTATCAATCTCAACAATTACAAGAACAAGAAGAACAACTTATTACAATGTCAAATTCCGCTTCACTACCATCATTGATTTCTGCATCTTCTTCAACTTCAACAGTTTCTTCATATATGTCAAATCTACCACGTAAAGACTCGATTCAGTCAATTGAATCAAATCAATTTATTGAAACTCCCGAGTCTCAATATATCTTAGATTCAAATCAATTAACCAACATGCCTTCCCCTGAAATAGTAAAAGTTCAAGAAACTGGAAATAAAACTCCAATCACTGATATAACATTATCTCTTCGACCTTTAAGGCTCAAACCCAAACCAAATGATGAAAAGAAAATTCTTTCAAGAAGAAATAGTTCAATCAATTTACTACCGCTTTCAGTACCCTCCTCAAATAAAATACCTCTGAGGGTGACAAATAATAGTATAACTGTTAAACCAGCTACTATAATAACTTGATATCCCAATTCCCGTCTTCAGTTCTTTAACTATCTATTTATTTACTTATTTAAATTAATTAATTATTAACGCTTTTTAAATTTCAAACTAACATTACCTTCTTTGACAATTGGGTCTTTAAATTAAATTAGCTTGTCAATTAAACACAAAAATATACACATAAAAAAGTTGAATAATCTCTAACTATATAAATCGTCTTCATCTTCTTCAACATTTCCAAATGCTGCACCGTCAGTTGCAGTAGCAGAGGTGGTAGAATTATTAGTGCCTGAATTACTATCAAATTTAAAAGAACTTAATTGTCCTCTAGATGCTTGCATTTGTTGGGCATATGCTTCATATCTTCTTAATTCAGCTGGAGATACACTCCTCTTTGCTGTCTTCATAGCTTCCTCAAAATGTGCCTTTGAAATAAATGGAACTGGATCTGGTTGCTCTTCCATATCCACGTCACCTTCAGTTTGTGCTTCTGCACCTTCTTCCTTTTTAACATGTGATTCTTCAAATTGCTTTTGCGCTTCAATAGATTCCTTGATAGCAAATTTAGCAGCTCTTTGAACAATATAAGATAAATCAGCACCAGTAAATCCATTTGTTAACTTAGCAATAGCTCTCAAATCTAATCCTGGTTCTAATGGTGTCTTTCTCAATTGAGCCTTCAAAATAGATAATCTACCTTCTTCATCTGGTAATGGAACATATATTAATTGATCTAATCTTCCAGGTCTCAAAATTGCAGGATCAATTTGATCTGGTCTATTTGTTGCACCAATTATGAAAACATTCTTCTTTGCATTCATACCATCCATTTCGGTTAATAATTGATTGACAACTCTATCAGAAGCTCCTCCAGCATCACCACCTGCACTACCACCTCTAGCCTTTGCAATAGAGTCTAATTCATCTAAAAAGACAACAGTTGGTGCAGCTGCCCTTGCTTTATCGAAAATATCTCTGATGTTAGATTCAGATTCACCGTACCACATACTCAAAAGTTCAGGACCTTTGACCGAGATAAAGTTCGCAGAAACCTCAGTTGCAACAGCCTTTGCCAATAAAGTTTTACCAGTACCCGGTGGACCAAAGAAAAGAACACCTTTAGAAGGTGATAAACCAAATTTGGTATACTGATCTGGGTGAAGAACTGGATATTCAACAGTTTCCTTTAATTCTTGTTTGATTTCATCAAGACCACCAATATCATCCCAAGTAACATTAACAGATTCAACAACTGTTTCACGCAATGCAGATGGGTTAGAGTTACCCAGTGCAAACACAAAGTTGTCCATGGTGACACCTAAAGAGTCTAAAACTTCAGCATCGATTGTTTCTTCTTCCAAATCAATCAGTTCCATTTTCTCTCTAATTTGTTGCATTGCTGCTTCTGAACATAATGAAGCAATATCAGCTCCGACATAACCGTGAGTCTCTGCTGCAATCTTTTCGAGATCAACATCATCTGCAAGTCTCATGTTCTTGGTGTGAATTCTCAAAACTTCTAATCTACCAGTGGCATCAGGAATACCGATATCAACTTCTCTATCAAATCTTCCAAATCTTCTCAATGCAGGATCAATAGAATTTGGTCTGTTTGTTGCTGCAATAACAACAACATTTGATCTCGCTTTCATACCATCCATCAATGTCAACAATTGAGAAACAACTCTTCTTTCAACTTCACCATTAGTCTTATCTCTCTTTGGTGCAATAGAATCAATTTCATCAAGGAAAATGATAGAAGGCGCATTCTTTTCTGCTTCTTCAAAAGCTTTTCTTAAGTTTGATTCAGATTCACCAGCCATTTTTGACATAATTTCTGGACCATTGATCAAGAAAAAAAAGGCTCCAGTTTCGTTGGCAACTGCTCTTGCCATAAGAGTCTTACCTGTACCTGGTGGACCATACATCAAAATACCCTTTGGTGGTTTAATACCAATTGCTTTGAATAATTGAGGATGTCTCAATGGTAACTCAACTAATTCTCTAATCTGAGCCATCTGCTTTCTGCAACCACCAATATCATCATATCCAACCTCATTCAAATTATTTTCTTCATCTTCTCTATTGATTGGTTCACCTTCAGAGTGAATGATAGTATCTTGAGAAACAATTGCATAATCCTCAGGTTCAACTTCGACAACTTTGAATTCAACTTGCCTCATACCACCTCTGACCACAAAATGATCACCTTTTCTGACAGGTCTGTAAGCATCTACAAAGTATGGCTTCAAGAACACGTCAAACAATGAACCAGTTAAACCTTCAATTGTATCTGCGATTGGCAAAACAGATATTCTTGTTGCAAACTTGATATCAGGACATGCGTGTATACTAACAACATCACCTAATCTGACTCTCAAATTGTTTCTGGTAACTCTGTTAATTCTACAGATACCATCTTCCATATCGTCATCAGCAAGGACAACCAAAACAGTATCTTTTCTCTTCTTACCTTTAACTAAAACTGCATCACCACGAAACAATTGAAGTTTTTCCATAGTGTTAGAAGACATAGAAATAATGGAATTATCATCATTAGTAGCATCATCTACAATTAATGCATTGTCCTTCTTCTTTCTTCTCAAAATTGCAGTAGCGGTAGAATCTTCTGGCTCAACGTCTCTTCCAGAGGCATCTAAAAGTGGTTTCTTTTCGGTAACCATTGTCTTGTGTAATGATATATAGATGAGAATCCAAGCGGTACAAAGATATGGAAGGCAAATCAAAGGAATTCAACCATTCAGCCAAGCTTCCTCACTCGAAGGCAAAATTCCAGATTCTAGGGCCCCTTAACTGAAATCAATATCAGCGAGCTGAGTTCGCTGAGCCCCAACTCCGCGGAACCTGAATCGTCTTAAGCTTAATTTTACAAATGACGGTCAGTTCCGGTCATTGCTTCGATGTACAACTTTTTAATACTGAAACACTGTTACAATGTCTGCTGCTGCGTTACATGATGCTAGTTGCATTTTTTGCAAAATTATCAAAGGTATGTCTTTTGTTTTTATTTTTCAATTGTAACTGATATATAAAGGAATACTAACTCATTCTTCATATCTTAGGCGAAATTCCAAGTTTCAAGTTGATTGAAACTGCACACTCATATTCATTTCTAGATATTCAACCAACTACCAAAGGTCACTTACTGGTGATTCCTAAGTATCATGGTGCTAAATTACACAATTTACCAGATGAATATTTAGCTGATATTTTACCAGTTGCGAAGAAGTTAGCAATTGCATTAGAACTTAACATTGATTCACCAGAAGGTCCTGGTTATAACATTCTTCAAAACAATGGTAGAATCGCACATCAAGTTGTTGATCATGTTCACTTTCATCTGATCCCTAAAAGAGACGACAAATCTGGTTTGATTGTTGGCTGGCCTGCAGCCGATGCTGATATGGGTGAACTATCTGATCTTGCCAAAAAGTTGGTTGCAAAACTTGAACAATAGAGTTTTTATCTAGTTTTTATTGATATTTTTCATCTATATAATTTTACACGATCAAAGTTATCTTATAACCCTACCATTCCAGTAACTTGCCTAGCACCAAATCCAAATATGTATTGCATTGTTTGTGCTCCAAAAGGAAAATAACTTGCAGTATACCAAAGAATGGCAAGCACTTCAACTATACCCATAATCAAAGTTAAAATTGTATTTTTGAGAACTACTGCACAATAGATAGTACCTATTTGACTTAAAAGAAAAACAACAGTGAATGGTAATCTTTCTTTACTAGTTAAATGTTTCATATATGAAACAGGCCCTTGCAAAACTCCAAATGATAAGAAAAAAAGTACTGATCCAAGTGTCCATAACATTACAAACTTGCGAGGTTTTAAAGTAAGCACTGGAAACAAAAAGAAACCTAATACGAAACACGCCACAGATCCTAACAAAAGAATAAAAAAGCCTGAGTATCTTTCAAATCTAGATAACTGAAACCAGGATGGTTCTTCTGATGATCCTAATAAATCGGATGTATTCAGCGGTAATACATTCTGTGCAGAATCAACGGTGTTATGAAATGTATTTTGTAAGTTCGAGCTGATATTGGAGAAAAATGACGTGGCTTGATTGCTGAAATCATTATTAGATCTAGTATTTCTCCAATTTGACAAAATTGTTGTATTATCTTCAGTCATTCAATTATTCAACTATTATATACAACGGTTTGAATGAACTTTTTGAAGGTTAGATTTCTTGATAATTAGCTCATGCACATATCTGATCAACTGGCTAGATTTCGCTCTGAAGTTATATTTTTTTGGACTTGATGAAAGCAAGCTTTGAAAAGTTACCTTAACATAACCTATATATATATATATATATATATATATGTTTGTTTATAAACAAGTTACTCATAAGCATTTCGAACAGGTTCTTTGGATAAAAGCTGATCCAAGAAATCAGTATCACTCTCAAACTTCAGAGTAGGTTCATTCAAGAAGTTATTGAAGTCATCTTGTGTAGAAGTGAAAGCGTTTGGTGTTTGGTTCGTACCATTGTAAGCGTTCGTTATATTAGTTTTAAACCCGAATGACAGCATATCATTGCTTTGATTATTAGTTTCTTCTAATCTCTTTACACCGGAATCGGATAATTTGCTGAAATCCAGCGCTTCAGCACCATTGTTGGAAAAATCCATAAACTTGAGTTTTGAGTTTACGGACTTCGGTGCCGGTGTGTCAGAAAATGCTGCCAAGTCAAAATCCGTATTTTCGGAATTAGAATTTACATTACCACTGACCATATTTATAAGCGAGTTTGTACTCTCATCTGCATCATCATTATTATTATTGTTTAAAGTTTGATTGTCTATAGGTAGTGTATTTCTTAAATCCGTGTTAGATTCTGGAATAAAATTTTGTTCCACACCGGTATCATTCAAATCTAAATGTTCGATTTCGTTTTGCATTTCATTTATACGACTATCTTGAGCTTCTAGAATTTCATGGAGGTACATAATGTATTCCACACTTTTCTGTAGAATCACGTTCTTATTAACTTTTGCGTCTTTACTCTGTTTCGGCTTTGAGGGATCATATAACATAGTTGGAGGTATCAAAAAGCCTAGTTCCTTTATCTTCTCTTTTATCAAATCTCTTCTTCTTCGTTCAACGGCATTGTGTAATTCTCTTCGTCTTGAAATCTTAGACTCTTTGCTTAACGCGCTCTTTGGATTCATATGCGTGCCTGAAGATGGTGATCCTATACTCTTTAAAGAAGGAGAATTTAGTGGTGATCTTAAAAAACTATCATCATAAGACCCATATGAAGAGTCTGGTATACCATCAAATGTAGTTGTTGGTGACACAAGATTGTTTAAAGAACTTCCTAATTGATCCCCAAAACTTCGTCCCAAAGTATTAGAAATGGTTTTGCCCAATTGATTCGTACCAATATTGGATGAAAATCCCAATGATTCCGGAGAGAAAGCTTCATTTCTAGATGCGCTACTGCTATTCATTGCAATAGAAACTGGGGCTGGACTTTGATAGCTGGATGTTGAAGGTATCCCGCTTCCACTACCAATACCATTATGAGCACTACTAACCTGAATCAATGGCGTTTTCTTTTCGTTACTTTGACCAATAGTATTACTATTAGCTGCCAAAAATTCGCTGAAATTTCGATTGGTATAGTTACTATCATAATTGTTATTAAGGTTAATATTTTCAATTGCTTGGTTCATGTTAATGAAGTCGGTATTCTGTGAATTAAAACTCATATTTTCAGTCTGGTTACCCAAACGTGTTCCTTGTATATCTGAATTCAAATCATTCAAAATTTCAAGATTAAACTGTTTATCAATTTCTTCAGGACTCATGTCAAAATTAATCACATTGTTCATAAGAAATGCATCTTCTGGTGGGGCATCTTTATTATCGACAAAACCAAAGTTGCCAATATTAGAGTTATTCTGTTGATTTTTAGGATATTTGATTCCATCGAAATTAGTAGACTGTCCGTTAACTCCATGACTACGATTGTGGCTATTAAATTGATCATTGTTGTTTATCGTGAAGTTGTCATGAAACGAATTTTGATTGTAAGAGCCGTACGGTGAGCCCATCTTATTGATTAGTAAGGTTTCCTTTTGTTTCAAATGTGAAGTCAGTTTGCGAGTGCCTGGCGAAAGCAACGTTGGGAAAAATTGGTGTATAGCTAAACTGTCGGAATGTGGTTCTGGTGCACCCATCCCGGCATTAAAAAACTGTAGTAAAATGTATAGCGACAGGAAGCTTCGATATATATGCTGCAAAATTAGAAGCTCACTGTAATAGAAAATTATTGTAAATTTCTGTTGCTCAGGGACAGCACGTGACTGAAGATTCTTACTGCGCGTAGGTAGTGAATAGTGACACCATTGCAGCTTCAATGTATTAAAAGAAAAAATGTCGTTATTGTTTAATTTTTACTACAGAGTAATCAAATTAAGGTATTTATGTTAAAATTACTTGATACTAGTTTATGGATTATATGTTGCGATGTAAACTGTATTTGCTTGTGTTTTGTATATGTAGCATTTTAAGTTTTAAGTTTTGTTGGTACCAACCAATATAACTAGTTTAGTTGAGATTTTCAAGAATATAGATTGGCTAATACAATTGGTACATCCTTTTAACTTATAGATTTGCTACATCCATTGTTAGAAGAAAACTATGTTTAAAAATATTTCGATAATGCTCATTGAATCAATAGGTATATCACTACTGAAATGCAGTTCAAGAGGGTTTGTCAACATTATTGTCTTCTTGAAGAGTAAGTGATTTTTGGGTTGTATTTCGACGTGAATTTTGTAGTCTATAGAATCTCACGCTATCATCTTCAGACAAACACAGTATTTCATATTCCGAGGGTGTAAGAGAGTCATCTTGAATGTTGCTAATTGTGTTCCTTGAACCTTTAGACTGAGAATAGTTCAAAAACCGCATATTACGTTCCTTTGCTGTCAGAGTTTTACTATTGTGGTTTTTAGTTTGAATTGAGTCCGTCAAAAAGCAATTTTCAATATTTCCTTCATTCAACTTACTTTTCCTGACCACACCTTCTGTTGAAACTAGACTTTCAGATTGTTGTTGTTTTAAAGCTTTCTCTGAGTAAATTATACTTCTTGTAGAACTTAATGGTATTATTCTTCTAATCGGGGTTGTATAATGATCAGTTGGTATTGGAGGTAACCTTCTTTTTGGTGATTCGGAAAGGCTTCGTAGTGGAAATGAAAATTCATCAACTTCTGAAGTTTTAGTAGTAGCCGCTTTCACTGGGGTGTCTACAAAAGATTGAAATGACCCTTTTGGTTCAGATGAGTTGTAGAATGTGGTATTTTTTTTATTGATTTCTCCACCAATACTCTCAGACTCTTTATTACCAATTATAGATGTGTCCTCTTTTGGCTTGATGTAGCCAAAGTCGGGTTTATTTGTTTCCATTGTTGTACAGTTTTGATTTGTTTTATGATTTTCCATATTCGCCATAATGCCCATAGACTCCTCTAGTTGCTGTTGTATAGCTTTTTCTTGCAACCTTATAGTTCTTTTGACACTTATTATATCATAGCTTAATATCAACTTTGAATAAGTCCAGTTGTTCATTTCCTCAAACTTCAGTTCTGTAATACTTGTATCCAACTTATCAATCTTTGGACCATTTTTAGAGAAGTATTTCCAAAGAGAATGTAGCCAGTGCTTGATACGCTTTTTGCAATTTTGTTGTCCAGATTTAGCTCTGATCATGGGGAATGTTTCTTCATTTATAAAGCTTTTCAATTGCTCAGCTGACATAGAAATTTTTGGTTTCATCTATACTGAAAGATTACAGAAGTATTTCAAGTCTTGAGTTGAAAAAAGGAAAACAGAACAAGCTTGAGGTGGAAATTTCTGCTACCATCTTTTGTCTTCTTGATATCTACAGTATTTATACCAGCTTTATGGCTGTCTTAGATATACTCTGCAACGTCTTTTTGACCTGATGGCTTTTCCTTTTCCTCGGTTATGTCGGTGGAGCCATCTATTGTACAATGTCGTAGCTGCACATGGAGGTGGGAACGCATATAATGAATCATGCTAAAAAGTGGTCACGTGATTTGGCTGTGAGGTGGTTATTTGTTTTGCGATCGATGATGGAGTTTCAACAACTGAGATAACAATAAATTCCTGAGAACAGTATATGAAGATTTTAATGGTGAGTAATATGACAGATAATTCTCTTTCAGAAATCGTGTTGCCCTTTTCTTCTGCAGATTACAATGAACTCCAAAATCCGCGTGAAGAAGCTTCATACAATCAGTACTATAAGGATCTTGATTGTGAGAAACTACTGCATGTGTATGCATACAGCAATAGTGCAATATACGGAAGAATTTTGCAGAATACAGCAGGCTTAGACGAGTTCAATGCCAAACAAGAACGTGTCGATTCAGTAAGAAAGAGTAGATTGAAAGTTCCATCTTTCAGAAAGTTGACGAAAAAGACATCTGTTCAGGATGCTTATAAAAATATTTCAAATCAGACTCTGGAGAAACTCGGTTTTTTCAACATCAGTGAAGACAGAATGGATGCAGGAATTGAAAATAGAACCTATTTACGTCCAGAACTAGCTCGAGATAAATTGACAAGAGGAAAACTTAATTTAAACTCATCAACTTTTCAAACTTGTTATGATATGGACGAAGCAGATCTCAAGTTTTTAAATTGGATAAACAGCACCATGGTTGAAAAAAAAAGTCAGTTATCGAATGATCAGTTTGAAATCATTATCTCGTTCTTTGAGGCAAAACTTTATCAACTACTGCGGGTACTACCACCCACCATAAAAAATAGGACTGTAATAGATTATCAGCAACACCAACTGGCTCTCTTATATGGATCAGATGATGGAACAGGATGCACAACTCAAGACGATCAAGCATGTGCTGTATGCAATATTAGCTATTGTGATTCAAGCAATTCAATTGTTTTTTGTGACGGATGTGATATAGCCGTTCATCAAGACTGTTATGGGGTGTCATTTATTCCCGAAGGTCCTTGGTTATGCAGGAGATGCCTGATTGCTCGAAATGTGAAAGAGCCATGTTTGTTTTGTCCGTCAACTACTGGTGCGTTTAAACAAACAGATTCAGGAGATTGGGTTCATGTGTTATGCGCACTATGGACTCCTGAATTATACTTTGCTAATCCCATATATATGGAACCGGTTGAAGGTGTCCCTAGTATCCCAAAGAGTCGATGGAAACTTTTATGCTATATATGCAAACAAAAGGTTGGTGCGTGTATACAATGTTCAAAAGGGTCGTGTTTTGCTGCTTACCATGTGACTTGTGCAAAAAGAGCAGGATTCTACATGAAATATAAAAAGGGTATAAAGAAAGCAGTAAATGATAAGTCTTCAATGGTGAGCTATTGCGACAAACACAGTCCAATTGAATGGAATATTGATCATGACATTAAAAGTGGGATCGAGAAGACTCGCTTATACTTCCATACTAAAAATCAAAAAGGAACAGTAACCGATTACTATGATAGCAATCATACTTTTGTTACGAAAGAAGAGGAACTAGAACTAAAAAAATCCGAATCTGCAAGATTCAAATGGAGATTGGACAGTTCTACTTTTGTGATTCCCAATATACTTTTGAAACAATTGATCCAGTTCATGAATAGTCATAAGTTACCACCAGTACGTTGCGATGTTTTATGTCAAATATCGAAATACTATACGTGTAAAAGACAATTTTTGGGAAAATCTTTAACGAAACATCCTGATGTTTTGAATCATGCTAGTCTTTCCGAATCTACACTTGAAAGTCGCAAAGAAGCAGTTGATTTTTTTACTAAAGATGTACTTTGTTTGAAAGAATTAAGTAAAATGACATTGAAAAGATCTAGACTTGAAAGGGAGTTGAGTTGTAGTAAACTGGAGTGTGCGGTGATGGTTAATGATCCAAAATCTTTCATTTGCAAAAATCTGATACATTTTTTTATACAGCATTTTGAAGAAAAACCTCAAGACTTTAATGTTTTTTTCATACCTAAATACGCCGTGAAACCATCAATTTACCAGATAATCAAAAAAGTAGAATTGGTAGGTTATGTGGATGTGGAATCATTGATTTCTGATATTGAAAAGTTTGCTGAATGGTTACTATCATTAGAGCTGAAGGCTACTTCTCCGTTGATGCCCTTACAAAAGTTATTCCGAGTTTGGCAACGATATAAGAAGGCGAAATATACCTTAGCTGTAGAGCAATTTCAATGTATTGATAAATTCAAAGGACTGAATTCAGAAGTTATTGCTGGTGATGGGCTAGAATTCAAAATTCTTTCGCAACAAGAGAAGAGTGTGAATGTTGCAAAAAAATCACGGAAAAAGAGTTCGACAAAACGCCTAGGAATTGATATTGCTCAATTTGAAGGTCAAGATTCAAATAACGTTGGCAGAACATTGAGAACTAGGAGAACAGCATCACCAAATATTGAAGAAACAAGTCAAAAACTACGTGCACGTTTAAATAGAGTGAAGGAGAGAACTAGTATTAAAAATACGAGATTAATACAAGGACGTAGAAAACGACTTATCTGACAAATTTTCTTTATGAATCACGTTTAGAGTAAACCTCATTTATAGACGATAAATAGAGATAACAAATACAAAACAATTAGTTATAGATAATTAGTAAAACCATCAGGTTGCTTATAACTTGTCGTAGAATTCTTCGTAACCTGGAACATTCTCCTTCATACCTCTCTTCTTTCTGGATTCAAGGATGATAGCACCTGGTTTAGTAGATGGATCAGTTGGATCACCACCCATAGTATCCCAGTGATCAAAGATCATTTGTGGGAAAGCTTGACCACCAGTTGCTTGTCTTAATTCAGAAGTGAAACCGAAAGATTCATTAACTGGTAAGTATGCCTTGACAGTGAACAATGGAGTACCTGGTCTTTGTTCTTCAGAAATAACTTGACCTCTCTTTCTGTTTAAAACGGAGTAAATACCACCAATAGCAGATTCTGGACATTGAATTTCAATTAAGAAGATTGGTTCTTGAATTCTTGGTTCAGCTAATAACATGGAAGCAAAAGTGACTCTTCTCATGGTTGGCATAATTTGACCTGCACCTCTGTGAATAGCATCTGCGTGTAATGTAACATCTAAGATGTTGAATCTGATACCTCTTAATTGTTCACCTAATAATGGACCTTCCTTAGTAGCCCATTGGAAACCAGAGTTAACGTGATCCTTAATTTCAGCCAAGTATTGAACAGCCTTAGTCTCGTCAACAACGACGTTAGCACCAGTACCATCTGGACCGAAACACCAGATCTTTCTTGCTTCGGAAACATCCCAGCCATATTCATCAGCCATTAATCTTGCTCTGACCTTCAAGTCGGCTCTTGGGTCAATGATACCGTTTTCAATAGCTAAAGAACATTCTTCTTCTAATGGAGTAGCCTTCAAGTAAATTCTGTTATGCTTGTTTGGAGACTTAGAAAGTGCTGGAATTCTAGATTCAGATTCAACGGTTTCTCTATAAGAAACAACTGGTGGAGAAATCTTCAATGGAACACCTGCATGATCATTTTGTAAATCAGATAAACAAATTTCCAAGTGTAATTCACCAGTTGCAGCAACAATATGTTCACCAGATGGAGACATGTAACATAAGACACATGGATCGGACTTGGATAATCTCTTCAAACCTTCAACTAATTTTGGTAAATCGTTACCGTTCTTAACTTCAACAGCGACTTGGACAACTGGAGAAACAGAGAACTTCATGACCTTTAAGTTGTGTGCGGTTTCAGAAGTGGTCAAGGTACCTGACTTTAATAAGAATTGATCGATACCAACTAAACCAATAATGTTACCTGCTGGACAATCATCAATTTGTTCAACGGTTCTTCCCATCATCAAAACGGTTCTTTGAATAGACTTGATGAACAAATCTTCCTTCTTACCAACAACATAGTTTGGACCTTGGATTCTGACCTTTTGACCAGATTTGATAGTACCTGCGAAAACTCTACCGAAAGCGTAGAATCTACCCTTATCAGAAGTTGGGACCATCTTAGAGACGTAGAACATTAATTCTGCCTTTGGATCACAGTTCTTGATAGCTAAGCAATGTTCATCATCAGATGGACCTTCGTATAATTGATCAGCTCTATAGAATTGAGCAGTGACTGGAGATGGTAAGTGAATAACAATCATTTCCAACATAGCATCTGCAGCTGGTAAGAACTTTCTCATAACAACCTTCATAAGAGCCTTACCTTCTAATTCTCTTTCATCAGACTTCAAGGAAATTTCCAATTTAGTCAATAAAGTATCAATTTCATCCTTCTTGAAGTTCATGATAGCATTGATTAATCTGAAGATTGGATCTAAAATGAACATGTTGAAAGCTCTTTCTAATTCAACACCGGAAGCATCCTTACTCTTGTTAGTCCACTTCTTGGTCTTTGGGTTGAAGAAAGAATCACCCCATAATCTTTGCATCATCTTTTCTCTGTCAACACCGAATTTCTTGGAATATCTAGTAGCAAATTGTCTAACGGTGAAAGCCCAACCATGTAAACCGGAACCGAAAGCAACGGTACCCTTATCTGGGTAAACTTGACAATCACCTAAAACCTTGTCAACATAAGTTGCAATAACAACGTTAACGGATTCGATAGTTCTAGAGAAAGTTTGGTATAAATCTTCTTTGGTGATTTGTAATTCTAACATAGCTCTGTCAACCTTGTTAATAACTAAAACAGGCTTAATTCTTTCACCTAAAGCTTGTCTCAAAACAGTTTCAGTTTGAACACAGACACCTTCAATGGTATCAACAACAACCATAGCACCATCGGTAACTCTTAAAGCAGCAGTGACTTCAGAAGAGAAATCAACGTGACCTGGGGAATCAATTAAGTTAATTAAGAACTTGTTACCATCAGTCTTTTGTTTAATTTCTTTGACATCATCATCTTCCATTTCAGAGAAAAGGGAGATAGCAGTGGACTTAATGGTAATACCTCTTTCTTGTTCATCCTTTCTGGTATCAGTGAATCTTGCTTCACCGGCCTTAGCAGCAGAAATAATACCTGCTCTTTGGACTAAAGAATCGGTCAAGGTAGATTTACCATGATCGACGTGGGCAATAACAGACATGTTACGGACGTTGGTAACACGGTCCATCAAGTCTCTGATTTGTTCAACAGTGAAGTTAACTTGAAAAGATAAAAATGTTAGTACGTCTGTTCATCAATCATAAAGAATTCAATCGGAACTATCAATAAATTGATGGAAATGTTGAATAATTGAACTTTATTGAAAAGATTGGCAATTAGTTGCTCTTGGATTTCAAAAGACAATCAAGGTTGTAAATTCAGTTGAATTCAAGTCCCATGGAATTTTTTTAAATACATACCCATTTTGTGAGTTCTATGGAGATTTGGTTGGTAAAAAAAAGAAGACTCGAAAGAGTACAGCAAAGGGGAAAGAAATGAAAGGTGAAAAGAACAAAGGTTACAATAGTGTAGAGGAGTCCAACAGAGTTTGTCGAGGGAGCTGACAATTTCCTTTGCGACACTGAAAAAAATTTTTATTCCTGATAATTTGAGCTAGCTAGCGAATTTTGCGATAAATTACGATAATGTTCGTAAAGAAAGAGGTCGTGGGAGGAAAACAAGCAATTTTCACCGGGTAACCCCCCTCCACGCTTAATTAATTATTATTTACGGTCGGTCGACGTGCATTTTTAACAGGCTTTAACAAGAGAAAATACCCTGAAACAGACAATGGTGATTTACACATCTGTATTTCGGTATGTATAGATAGATAGATCTATATATATATACACTGTAAAGAGATGATCATATCATTAGCCATATAAAGAGGCCTTGGACAAGAATACAATAAGTGAACAAGAACTGTAACCTTAACTTACCCCCAACTCCTGGACCAGTAACCCCTCCTGGTAGAACAACATATCTTAAACTGCGCATCAAAAAGAACCCGTATGAAAATACTAGTCCAGTCAAAACCATATACTTGAGAATTGTTGATGATGGCGAAATTATACTAAACAGAAGCATGAAAAGTACTGGTACAAATTTGTACCCTGTGTAACTTACCAAATCCCACATTTTGCTATTGCGGGATTCAATACCTAGCACATAGAATGATACTTTTAACATTATAACATCCATAATGTAAAATGCCAAGGTTCTTGTAGTTGCATATCCAAGTAATTCTGGATGGAAGTCACCTTTCATACCTTCATCTAATGCCCATGCAATAATATATGATAAAAATGCCATTGTAGGAATATATAAATCTGGAGCATTCACATCTTCAAGAGGTGTTAAGTAAACATCTGTACTTCCATTGCTAGGTGTATCATTTTTCAGCTGACGTACCCAACTTTTGTTTTTGAATGGAAATAAAATTAGTAAAAGCTTCTTCAAAACGTAGGAATTTGAAACTTTGAAGTAATATTTTATATCCTGATTGGAAACAATTTGACCTATATTCTGTTGCATATACTGTTGCGATGCATTAAATGCAGTTTGTGAAAATTGTAACCCCATTTGTGCAGTTGGATCATTGAAAAAGTTATTTAATGGAACATTAGGTACATTCAAGGGTTGTTGTGGTTGTTGATTATGTGAATCAAACTGATTTGATTGATGCTGTTGGTACTGTTGTTGATATTGTTGTTGTTGTTGTTGCTGTTGTTGATTGTAATACTGTTGATTGTTGTTGCTTAAGTGTGAGTCAACTCCAACATTGGAATCTTGATTGTACACGTTACCTTGTTGGTTGTTTGCTTGTGATTGATAAGGATTGTACATCAGAAGATGTTGATTTCTTATGACTAAGATATTTTAAGACAATAATCCAGTAATGATGAGTATTTATAGTCACTAAGCTCTACATTAGGTTTTACAGCTGATGCCAGTTAGCTAGCTTCATCGCGAAATAATTAACGTGCTGTGCTTAATAAATTCACATTTAATATTAAAATCGATCTTAATGGGATCTCTAGCAACTAAAAAATAATCGTAGTGAAAACTACGCGTTCCGTTGATTCAACATATTTATTACATTGATAATCAGCATTGATAGACGTGTTTTACATTAAAATACTTTAGATTTTCAAAAGGTAAGAAAAAATGGCAAGCCGTGGGGGCTTTAGAAATTTAAATTCAACTCGATATGTCAAGAATAAACAGTCATTCGGTCAGAAAGTAAATCCATTCGACAAAAACTATAATGATTTTTCAGGAAAGAAGAGTTTTGGAAACAAGGCGGAGCAGGATAATGAGAAGATGATTCAAGTAAGAGAAATTGATCAGATTGATGCTGTTTTTGGTTTTGAAAAGTTTGAATCAGGACCTCCAAGAAAAGGATGGTTATCAAATATGCACCCTACTCTGATTCAAGATGATGATTTGCATGTACAACTGTCCGGTGTAGATTACTATTTTCTTGATGAAGAAGGTGGTTCTTTCAAAGTCTCATATCAGTATGATCCATACTTTTTGCTAATTTGTCCCCCAGGGAAGGAGACTGAACTGGAAGAATGGCTTAGAAGAACTTTAGAAAATATAGTAAAGACAACTTCAACGATTAAAAAGGATGATTTAGATCTTACTAATCATTTAACTGGTAAAAAGAGAAGCTTGGTCAAGCTCACATTTAACAACATAAGTGATTTACTAAATGCTAGACGTATATTACAACCTTACGTTAGTAAAAATAAGGAAAAAAAGGATTCCAATGATATTTACAAATCAATGAACCTAAATTACTCTAGTATTACAAAAGATTCGGTGGAAAATGACGATATATTGATGGATGTTGATGTAGAAGAAGACACAGAGTTTAAATACACAGATGCATCAGAACTGATACTGGATATTAGAGAATATGATGTTCCTTTTCATGTCAGAGTTTCAATTGATGAAGGTATACGTATAGGTAAATGGTACACCGTAGAAGTATCACCATCAGGAACTACTATAACTGAAGATAAAGAGAAAATTGCATTTGCTGATCCAGTCGTTCTTGCTTTTGATATTGAAACAACAAAAGCTCCATTAAAGTTCCCTGATTCAGCTATAGATCAAATAATGATGATTTCCTATATGATTGATGGAGAGGGTTTTCTTATTACAAACAGGTCAATTATTTCAGAAGATATTGAAGATTTTGAGTACACTCCCAAACCAGAATACCCAGGTGAATTTATGATCTTCAATGAACCAAATGAAAAGGCACTCATTGAACGTTTCTTTGAACACATTCGTGATGCTAGACCAACAGTGATTGCTACTTTTAATGGTGATTTTTTTGATTGGCCATTTGTTGAAGCAAGAGCAATTTATCATAATATAGATATGTTTAAGGAAATTGGATTTGCAAAAGATGCTGAAGGTGAATACAAATCTAGTTATTGTACCCATATGGATTGTTTTAGATGGGTGAAAAGAGATTCGTATTTACCTCAAGGGTCGCAAGGTTTGAAAGCAGTCACCACAGCAAAACTTGGCTATAATCCTACAGAATTAGACCCCGAATTAATGACTCCATATGCTTATGAACATCCTCAATTACTCTCTGAATACTCGGTTTCGGATGCTGTGGCAACTTATTACTTGTATTATAAATACGTGCATCCGTTCATATTTTCCTTATGTACTATCATTCCTCTAAACCCTGATGAAGTGTTACGAAAAGGTACAGGTACTTTGTGTGAAATGTTATTGATGGTTCAAGCATATGAAAATAATATTTTACTTCCAAACAAGCACACAGATCCTCTTGAAAGATTTTATGATGGACATCTGCTAGAATCCGAAACTTATGTTGGTGGACATGTTGAATCTTTGGAAGCTGGTGTTTTCAGAGCAGATATTAAAGATCATTTTACAATTGATCCTACTGCTGTTGATGAGGTTGTTGCAGATTTAAGAAATTCTCTAACTTTTGCAATAGTTGTTGAAGGTGGTAAAAAACTGGAAGATATTACTAATTTCGAGGAAGTGCATGATGAAATCAAAGAAAAGCTTTTGAAATTAAAAGAAAATACTAAAAGGCATGAGACCCCTTTGATCTATCATGTTGATGTAGCTTCTATGTACCCTAATATCATGACTACAAATCGTTTACAACCAGACTCGATGAAAAGTGAAGAAGATTGTGCTGCATGTGATTTCAATAGGCCAGAAAAACAATGTGATAGAAGATTAACATGGGCTTGGAGAGGAGAGTTTTATCCAGCTGAAATGAATGAATATAACATGATAAAAAATGCTGCATATAGTGAAGTATTTCCTCCTAAATTTCCTAATGGACCGAAACGAAAGTTTGATGAATTATCATATGCAGAACAGGTTGCTCATGTGAAAAGCAAAGTTGCAGAATATTCGAGAAAAGTTTATCATAGAGTGAAGAAGACAGAAACTGTTGAAAGAGAAGCTATTGTATGTCAAAGAGAAAATCCGTTTTACGTGAATACTGTCAGAAATTTTCGTGATAGAAGATATGATTTTAAGGGATTAACAAAAGTTTGGAAAAATAAGATAAGGGATATTGATCCATCAGATAAACATGCTATTGATGAAGCAAAGAAAATGGTAGTCCTTTATGACTCTCTTCAATTGGCTCACAAGGTTATTTTGAATTCTTTCTATGGTTATGTAATGAGAAAAGGTTCAAGATGGTATTCGATGGAAATGGCAGGTATCACTTGTTTGACGGGGGCGACCATTATTCAAATGGCGAGACAGCTTGTTCAAAGATTTGGAAGACCTCTTGAAATTGATACGGATGGTATTTGGTGTATTCTTCCTTCAAGTTTTCCTGAAGAGTACAATTTCAAATTGAAAAACGGAAAGTCTTACTCGGGTTCATATCCATGTTCCATGTTGAATTATTTGGTTCATGAGAAATTTACTAATCATCAGTACCAGACATTAATTGATGCTGAGAAATATCAGTATGAGATAAAATCTGACAATTCCATTTTTTTTGAAGTTGATGGTCCCTACAAGGCTATGGTTTTACCAACATCAAAGGAGGAAGGTAAGGGTTTGAAAAAAAGATATGCAGTTTTCAACTTTGATGGTTCTTTGGCAGAATTAAAAGGATTTGAATTGAAAAGAAGGGGTGAGTTGCAGTTGATTAAAAACTTTCAGTCTGATATTTTTAAATTATTTTTGGAGGGCGACTCTCTTGAAAGTTGCTATAAGACTGTTGCAAATGTGGCTAACCGTTGGTTGGATGTTTTGGATACTAAAGGTAAGATGTTGGAAGATGAGGATTTAATTGAATTGATTTGTGAAAACAGAAGTATGTCAAAAAAGCTTTCTGAATATGGTAATCAGAAATCCACATCCATTACAACAGCAAAACGTTTGGGTGAATTTTTGGGTGAAGAAATGGTAAAAGATGCAGGTTTGGCCTGTAAATATGTCATTGCCCAAAAACCTATAGGTAGTCCTGTTACAGAAAGGGCTATTCCAACAACTATTTTTTCTTCTGAGTTAGAAGTGAAGAGTAAGTTTCTTCGTAGATGGTTACGTGATCCTTCTCTTACAGATTTCGATCCACGAACTATCATTGACTGGGGTTATTACAGAGAACGTCTAGCTTCTGTTGTTCAGAAAATAATTACCATACCAGCTGCATTGCAAGGCGTACGTAATCCATGCCCAAGGGTTGCTCATCCTGATTGGTTACAGAAAAAGATTGATATTGGTGATGATAAAATGAAACAGTCATCATTGAGCAAATACTTTAAAACTGCTCCAAAAGGCTCGAAACTAATTTTGCCTGAAGCGGATATCGAAGACTTTGGGTCTCTAACTACAAATGAAGGTAAAAAACAGGCTAGAGTTACGTCGAAAAAGAGAAAAAACAAAGATGATACCGTTTTAGAGGAAGAAGAACAGGCAATACTGAATGGTATGATGCCTGATCCTCTTTTGAATTATCCTGCATATTTGATATATCAGAAAATCAAGTGGAAAGTGAAGGCAAAAGAAAGAGAGAGAAGAGAAAAGATCTTTGGTAGAGCTAACTTAACGTCAAGTTCATCTTTTGCTATGAATAATTTGATTCGCAACCAAGCAGAAACTTATTTGAAATCTATTTGGCAAGTGGTAGAATACAAGTATGATCCATTGTATCCTGGAAAGTTAAAAGCATTTGTACTGATAAGTAACAAGTTGCAAACCGTGCACATTCATGTTCCAAAAAAAATATACTTGAAGTTTAAAAATAACAGAGAATTTCCTAAAGATGCAATCGATTTTTGTGAAGTTACAAAATCCAACGGCGTCCTTCCAACCACTCGTGGAAATGACAGGCAGTTATACAAGATCGAAATGCCATACAATGTATACGAGGAAGAAGCCCTTAAACCTGATAGTATTTTGAATAGCACGGACGTTGAAGGAATATATGAATCTCAAATTGATGTCTCCGAAAGAGCTATTATGGAACTAGGGACATGTGTCAAGTTTGACGATGCTAAAGCTAACAATTTGATTAAAGCGTTTGAAAAAGGTTTTGATAAGGCAGATCTTAAAATGGTTCCCCCAGACGTGTATTTGAACAGATTTTCAATCGGTGTGCTTTATGTTCTTCATATAGTTTCCAACTCTTACGAAATTTTTACAATTTTCAACACTCTTGAAAACACATCTTTTGTTTATATTCTCAAACCATCTAATAGTGCACAACAATTACCAAACAACTTTGAAAGTGTTTATAAAGATATTTTTGAAGAGAAAAAGGAAGTTTTTGATAAATTATATGGTATAATAGACTACAAAAAAGACATTAATTTTGATATCGTATACTTTACTGATGTTTCCAAATTGTACAAAAAACTGAATGCTAAGCTTACAAATATAACTGCCAATGCTGCTTCCAAAATGATTTTAGTTCTTCAATCTCATATCGCCAGTAAATTAAAACAAATGTTCAAAATTTCATCAGAAAATCCAACGATCACGATGGCTGTCTCAGAGATTCAAATTCAAGCCCTTACCTGGCATACTGTGGTTATTAAACGAATTATGAATCACTATTTATCTCTATCGACTTGGTTGAAAAAGCTAATGCAACTATCGAAATACACAAATGTGCCTTTATGTAACCTAAATGTTGATAACATAGGATATCTTATTGATATCAATTACTCCAGAAGGTTGATGGAAAACAATATTATTCTTTGGTGGTCTCCAAATGCAAATCCTGATTATGGTGGTTTTGAGAAAGATGATTTTTTATCATCAATTGATGAATCTCTCAAATTTCCTGTTTTCAATAGACCAGAAATTTACGAAACTGTTTGTTTGGAAATTGAGGTGAAAAATTTGACCGTGAACACCATTCTTTCATCATCTCTGATTAATGAAGCTGAAGGTGTTTTTATATCCGAGAATGGTGACAACCATAATTCTACATTTGCAGATAACAGTTTTTCAGGACCTGCCTTATCCGTCCTTAGAGGATTGATTCAATCCTGGTGGGATGATGCAATCAAAGATGTAAATGAAGCCGATGCAATGATTAGCTCATTTTTGAAATGGTGTTCTAGTTCGTCTTCTTACTTATACGATTCGTCTTTGCATTATCATATTCACAATCTTACAAAGAAATCGATGGTTCAGTTACTAAATGAATTCAAGAGAATGGGCTCGTCCGTTGTTTTTGCTGATAGAAATAAACTGATTGTTAAAACCAACAAAACTGTTGTTGAGAACTCCTACGCATATGGTAATTATATTGTCTCCAGTATAAGATCCAAGCCATTATTCAACCTACTTGAACTACGTATTGTTAGATATTGGGATTTACTTGTTTGGATGGATAAATATAACTTTGCTGGTAGTTTTACATCAGATATTAGAGATTCTACAACCATTGAAAATCAAATTGAAGAAATTGAGAATAACGATCCAGCTAAGGAAAAAAATAAACTAGAGTTTATTTCTAAGTGGCAAATCAAAAATTATTTGCCCATCATTTTGCATGAGGAGTTTGAAGATTGGGTACTTATGATTCTTGATGCATTAATTAAAGACAGGGAGAGAAGATACAAAGAAGTTGATTCAGAAACGGGATCACAGAAAAGGCAGACGCAAATCAATCAAATTCTGGCTCAACAGAAACAATTTGAGGAAGAAGTTGATTTTGAAAAGATTGAAAGAGAGGGATTGTGCTCTCATTTCCGTAAACCTTTACTTAAAAGAATCAATACACTGATTAAGAAACAGACTGATATGATTCGAAATACAGAAATGGCAAAAGAATACGAATTCCCTGTTCTTCCTGGTTCACATTTACACTTGACTAATCCTACATTAGAGCTTGTGAAATATTTGTGTCAAATTTTATCACTGTCAAAGAAGAGAAATATGGAAATTAGAATATTACGCCGAGATCTATTGAAACTTTTCGGTATTTTGGAATTTAGCAATGAAGGTATATTCCGAAATCCATCTACTTCTCTTTGTGTGCCTGAATTTATTTGTGATGTTTGTTTCCAAATTAGGGATTTAGATCTATGTAAAATGGAGGATTCTCTTTTATGGCATTGTACAAATTGCGGTAGAGAATATAGTAAGTTAGTTATTGAGGAGAGATTGATATTTGAGTTCAACAAATTACTAGTTCAGTATTTTACACAAGACTACAAATGTAACAAATGTGGTGAAATGAAAAGCGATGAACTATCAAATTATTGTGCCTGTTCTGGTAAATGGGTGAATTCAATCGATGTCAAGGATCTACATAAGCAATTTAAAGTTTTTGCTAATGTTGCTGATGCATATCAATTTGGGCTTCTAAGAAAAGTTGTTGAAGAGGTATTGTAAACCATAAGCTAGAATTTATAAAATGCATAATTATACAGAAATATAAGCGGACTAATATCTTTCCTTTAGTCTTGAAGCAATGGTTCTTAAGTTACCATATACTTTACCCGGTGGGGAACCAAGAATCAAACTCATCACAGCTTCTCTAGCCATTCTTATATGTGTAAATCCACCGAGAATATGAATCTTAGAATCTGCAAGTACAATTCTAGTTCTGGTTGCATTTTCAATAGCAAATCTAGTTCTACCATCCTTACCAGCAATTCTACCAATAGCACGAGATAAATGATCACCTTGTAAAGTTTTAACATCTTTAATTTCAAAAGATTCGATATATAAATCATCAAGTCTCAATAAAGCGATTGCATCATCAATATCAAAACCTAGTGAAAAAGCTTTGACAAAATCAGCACCTTTCTGTAGTGCACCAGGGTCAGTTGTTTTTTTACACGATCTCATTTCAACTGCTCTACTCTTTAAATTCATTCTAACCTGAAGTTTCAAATGTTCAACTAAAGGGGGGTATATTTTAGGCCAAGCAGCTTTAAGTGGTGACATTCTGTGTGGTGGAATTGGAACTTTACGTGATTCGAGCTTTACTTTCTTTTCCGAATCAGCTTGAGATTGAAACTTTGGTTTCCCCGTTTCATCAATCACTAAACCTGGAGCTGGTTTCCTTCCGATAATTTTTCGTTCACCATTTTCTGTGTCATCAACTTGTATCTCATCTATGTTGGTATCAATCAGCATTTCTGCATCATCGGCAGAAACTTCTTTCACGTTTATGGGATCTGTTGTAGTTACTTTAGCAGCAGTTGGAGCAACCATGTTTGATTGGAGTCTGTTCAATGTTGATATGTTGATAATCTTTTCACAAAGTAGACTTCTGATAAAAAAAAAATTTGAAATAACTCCACTGTTTTTTTCAATTAAATCAAATATTTTTAACAGGACCGCGATCAGAGTTTGGGAGCTTGCTGGCTTAGTATCGATCTAAGAAATAGACTAGTACTACGTTAACGTGCAAACCCGTACACACATACAGAGCTCTGTTTAAAACAGTAAACTCTAGCTTGACAGTTAATCCAAGAAATCATAGGTGCATCTTATTTTAATTAATGATGCTCTTTGGAAGGATACCGCAAATTGTTAGACCAATTTCGTTATTTAAGGGTCGAGTGCGTGCAGTTGGTTTGAGGTATCAAACTAACAGGACGTTTACCTCGGATGATTTATTCCAAGATAGACTTGAAAGTTTGAGAAGTTACATTGAGAAGGAGATTGAAACCAAAGAGATACTAGATAAAAATGCAGTTATAAAATTATACCAGAGCATTGAAAGTTTTCAACGTTCGATTTATGATTTCAATAAGCTATCACCACAAAAGAGCAAATATATAATCGAATCTAATAAAGTTTTGAAGGGTGTTCTTATGAACGAGAAGACGAATTTTGATGAATCTTTGCTGAAGGAGATATTTCTTACGCAGCCTGTTTTTCCGACACTTGAAACGGTAATAAATTCATATTACAAAAGAGATTCACGATTGTATATACCATCTGAATTAGCATTTATTCCATTTAGAAAACTTATATGGGATGGACAATTTCAACAAGCATTAGATTATGTTAATTTAACTAATGGAAATGAAAGATATTTTGCATACCGAAAGAAAGGAATTGTTTCGATATTAAAATATTTTGGTGGTTCCATAGTTGGTTTAATTGCGGGTATTCATGGATTTGTTAGTGTTTTCTATCCAGAAATTATAGCTGCTGGTGCAGGTGGTACATCTTTTGGAATTTATGGTATTTATGCATGTATTGTCACGTATCTAGTCAATTGTGGATTTCTTGCAGGATTATCTTTTAGTTCTAAAGGTTTAGAGAATGGTAATTTAATTTTTAAGAAAGGAACCATGCCACATGATTGGTATTTGAAAGTTGATCAAATGAAGATGTGTTCCAAAATTATTGAAGCAGATGCTGATATTAATGGAATGGATGGATTTGCAACTAGAGATGTTGTTTCTAGAATTCAAAAAATGGGATTTGATGTAAATGAACCTGAACAAGAAGTTATGCTTAGACAATATTGGTATTCTTCAGGGGAAGGATTTTTATGGGTTGAACCTGATGTTGATCCGGCTGATATTGAATGGTGGAAACATCTTGAAGATATTGGAGTGAAGAAAGTGTGGGATCAAGAATTGAGTAAAATTGAACAGGCTGATGCAAGTGAAGAAGTTGAAGATCCTGAAATAAATCCAAGTGATGATTTGATTTTACCGAATGATAATAAATAGATCGATTTGTACATAAAATATAATTTACTAATCTAAAACACAGTTATTTTATTCAATCTATAAATTTTTAGATGAGAAAGAATGTGTTATATCATGTATAGTAAATGTGGAAAAAATTGGGAACAACCTGTTGTAATACCTACAGCAATAATTTGTAATGGAAAGGAAAAAAAACAAATGGATATATAAGTACGCATGCGAGTATTGTGTCTAAAATAATATGTTTCGCATGTGCTAAAGTTTAAACTTGTAAAGTATAATTTTCAAACAAGTTAATCATTGATTAGAAAAGATGCTCACATAGTTAAATTTGAAGGTAGTTGACCTTGACCTAATTTATCCTGTAATTTTTTTGCCTTTATTTTATTGAAAGATTTACCACTAATCCAAAATTCCAAAACGTAATTAAAGAAAAAATCATCCTCATTATTAAAAGCTTCAAGTACTTGTTCAATATTGTTTTTCAATTCAACATCATTTTTCGCAAGTCCTTGTAATAAGTTTAAGTATTTATCTACTGGTGCATTTGAACCTGATGAAATTGTTGCGGGAATGGAAAAAGCGTTAAGTCCGGGAATAGAATTTGCGATTGAAGACATTGATGGTTTGAAGAAATTTGTTGTTGAGTTTGGATTAAATGCAGTTCTTGGTAAGGGGATAATATTTGCAGATTTAACACCAGTTATTGATGATGATGAAGTTGCATTTGGTAACATCAAAGATCCAGCATATTGATTAGAAACGAGTTTATTTAAATTGTTGAAATTGTAAAGGTTATTCATATTGTTATTTATTTTATTACTATTTGATAAAAATTCCAAATTATTAGAATTCAAATTGAAAAAGCCTTTCCTTTGACTTAATAAATATAATGCATCTAATTTATCGAATATTTTAGTATCATTATCGAATTTATCTAATCTAGCGAGTAGGTTAGTCAATTTGGTATCATTCGGAGATGAAATAGTGGTTGCGTTTCTTTTTGCCATAGATGCAAAGTTTTTCACAATGGTAGGTTTAAAATGGGTTAAATTATTCATATGTTGTTATTTTGTCGTTGTTGATGGTGCTAAAAGAAAAAGAGGAAGGGTAGAGCACACAACAGTCTCAAGTTGTTATCTATATCTACAATCTGTCACTTACCAGCGCCACTGTGGATTCTGAGCGCGGGAACGTGCAGTCACTGTAAAGGAAATTCGACTCAGCGCGCCAATAATCCGGGCAGTGCATAGGCTATCTATTTGGTGATGACTAGAGCTATTCGGAGGAACAAGAAATATAATTAAAGTATTCTCGATATAAGGAGCCGATAATGCCCAAGTTGTTATTACTCAGACATGGTCAATCGAGTTTTAACAATGAGTCGAAATTTTGTGGTTGGATTGATGCTCCATTGACAGATACTGGTCGTGAGCAAGCTAATAATACTGCTATTTTATTGAAAAACAATGAATTAACAAAAGATGTACCAATTCATTTACTTGTTACATCAAGACTTCAACGTGCTGTATGTACATCCAATATTATATTAGAAAAGATTAATCGGATGGATATGGATGAGATTAAAACATGGAGATTGAATGAAAGACATTATGGATCATTTCAAGGTATTAAAAAGAATAAAATTTTGAATGAAGTTGGTAAGGAAAAATTTGTTTATTATAGGAGAGGATATTCAGGGTGTCCACCTGAATGTGATGTTAAAAGTGATTTTTTCAAGGATACAATAAGAATTGCGAAATTTGATCCTGAATTACGTGAACAACCTAAACTTGTTCCTAAATGTGAAAGTTTAGAAATGGTTATTAAAAGGTTAATACCATTTTGGGAAGGTACTATTTTAGAAACACTTAAAAAGGATGAGAATGTTTTATGTGTTACACATGGATCAGTTGTACGTGGATTATTAACTATTTTATATAATTTAACACATGAAGAAGTTGAAAATTTGAATATACCTAATGGAATGCCAATTTTAATTGAGTTTGATGAAATTTTTAAACCTAAAAAATGGATTTATTTAGAACCTGAAAAGGCGAAAATTGAAGCCGAATTAGTAAAGCATGATGGATTACATTAATTTTTAATAAATAATTCTATAAAGATGACCAGCGTTTATTTTCCCAGTTTTTAACTGTATATTGGGTATTATTTGGTAAGAAACCAATTGGTGGGTAAGATTTTTTATAATTTGAATTTTGGAAATTATACCAAGGCATTTGTTTACCATTATTTCTAATTATTGAACCATTTTCAATAATCAAATAATTTGAATTTGTTTTAAAATAATTTAATTTATTAATTTGATGATTATGTTTAAACATATCTTTGCGAGCTGGTAATATAACAATTGAATTCAATTTATCCCTTGATAAAAAGTTAAATTTTAGTAATAATTTAATTTCAGGATTTGTAATATTAAATTTATAAAAAAATTCATCAATTGAATAACAATTTGAATTTATAAATGTATTATAATAAAATTCAGTATTTATATTACCATTTAATGATTTGGATTGTATTGTTTTATGTATAGCAAAGACTTTTAAAAATGAAGAATTTAACCTTGATTCTCTTGGTTTATTGAAAAGGGTTGTTGAAAATGTTGAATCTTCAAAAAATTCAATAGGTTTTAAAATAGTATTAAAAGTTTTCAACTGTTTTGATTCTTTAACTTCAGATTCCTCATTGTTAATTTTGATAAGTAATTGTTTTAAATCTAATTCATCCTTTTTGATTACAGAATTGATTAAATTAATCAAAGAAAAAGATGATTTTTTTGTAAAAATTTTAGTATTAGATTCTATTTGTTTAGGAAAGTGATATTTTATTTTCTCCTCTTGAAATAGTGGATGATCATTATTATCAATTTTGTATTGAATTTTAAGACAAGATTTTTGAGTTCTTTCATATTCTAAAGATGGTATAGAAGAAGTTGATATTGAATTATTTGTTGATAAAGAGTCTTGAAAATCGGATAGATCTATTCGGTCAAATATATCATCATATCTTTTTGGGGTATAAAGTGATTTTTTTTTACATTGTACAACATGCCTTAAAGCAAAAGTTGAATTAGAATTTGATGTTGATGTTGAAATAGTTGTGAGTGAAGACATTGAAATTGTTGGTGATAATATGGGTATTGTTGAAAGTTGAGGTTTTGATAAAGAAGTATTATCAACATTTGACAAAAGTATTAGTTGGTGATTTTCATTGCAATACAACATTGTTTATAAGATAAAGATAGTTTTGAAAAAGAGATGGTAGTCAAATTATCAAATACATTGATGTAGGTCTGTGTAAATAATCTAACGTATTTTATTTCCCCAGTCTTGTGAAGAAACAGGTCAATGCCGAACAATTTCTTCGGCAATCGCGATAACTAGCTAATCAATTGCTGTCAAAAATTCTGTCAACGTTTGCAAACGGTTTTATTTGACGCAATTGTCACAGTGGGACTAGAAAGAAAAAACATGGGTGTACAGGTGTAAACTGGCTCACGTGACTGATGTTGCTGTCTCGGATTCGCTTCACAAATATAGTTGAGGGTCAAGACCGCATAAAATTCGTTTTTTACCAGCAGGGTACACATTCGTGACATCGGAATTGGCCTGGGGCAACTTTTTTTATGAGTATTCCAAAATTTGTATGGTGTAGCGAACACACTTTTAAGCTATAGCCGTGCGTTACGTAATCATTTTGAGGCACGTGACGCCTTCGGGGTTTGGTTGTCTATAGTGGTTTATAGCAGTAGTAAAACATGGATTAACAGTACACACAGTAGAGTAATTTACACAAGACAACAATAGGAGTGTTCCTTAGGTTATTCTAAACACGATAGTATCACTTATGAAGCCATAACTTGCATAGGGGCTAAAATATTTTATCTTAAATTCATCGTTCAAAAGCAGCAATAGGGACAGTTGTGTGGCACTTGAGTAAACCAAATCAACTTAATACAGTAGTGGAACTGTCAAAGATTCTTATAAAACCAACAGTACACTGACAGGTGCCGTATTTATTGAGTTATTAACAAATTTAATTGAAATTAAAAGTAAGCAATTCTGGCCATACAGCAATATTGGTTAAACAAACAACATCACCAACAATAGAGGAAGTATAGACAATGTCTCACAATGCATCAGTTTCAGCATCAACATCCAAATTAAGCATCAATCACGCAAAACGTAATATTGTTAGTAACCATAAATGGAAAGCATCTTGACCTGATAGAAGTTTGTC